>VDFB02060423.1:63275-120087 GCA_007258455.2 Sequoia sempervirens | reverse complement strand
AATTAAATACCAATTTTGAAGGATAAAACCTAACATTCATTAATTCTATATCATAACACTTAACATTGGAGAATGTGTGTCCCAAGTGAGTGAGCTAGGACCCATTCATCAAAGGGAAAATGGGTCCTCACTTAGACCTAGGACCTAAATTTCAAATATGTTTTTTGTTGTATTTCAATGATTTTAGATGTGTTTTCACATGTCAGCTTGTGTTATTTGAATTTTGGTAATTAATGTTAAAATATGTATAAATAAGAGGTCATTTCACTATGTTTCATCCTAGCAAAATCTAAGACTTCTTGAGCATCCTAGCAATTTTATGAGCAAGTTTTATCAAGAGTATTTCAAGGCATTCAAGGGGAGACTTATTGAAGAACCATTACAGCATTCAAGATTCCATTATCATGTCAAAGTATTCTAGCATCATGCATGTTATTTGAGCTAATACGTTTACATAGTGTTCAAGATCCATTCAAGCATTCAAAGGAATTGTTTCAAATCAAGTTCCATGATCAAGATTTGAAGCCATTTCATGCAAGTTGTAGATCCATATTCCAAGGTTCAAATAGGGGTTTGGTGAGTTGTGAAATTTCATTTTTTCATTCATCATTCCTTCATGCTATTTCATTTCATTACAAGGTTTAATTACCAAAACAAGGTTTGACCAAGGCAAACCCCCATTCACCTAACAAACAACATTTTTCTCTCTTGATGTGTGATTGCATATTTTAGGTGGAAGATCTCTTGAAGAGAAAAAATTGCAAAGTTGTCAAAGTTTTCAAAGTTATCACCATTCTTACAATTTCATGAAAACTAACTTACACAATTTATTTGCAACTTTCCAACTATGAGATTTAGGAATCTGGGAGTGCAGACACAGGAGAACAAAACCCAAAAACAAGTTTCCAGGAGCCTGTTGGTTATTTTTAATGAACCAAGCTTATCTCACTAGTTATCTATGAATGTGCCAAATTCAATTGTTAGTAACTTTGAGGGATTATCCAAGGAACGGGTGAAAGCTTGCCAGACTTTCCCTCTACACTTTAGGCTCTGTAAAACTCAAGTGGGTGATCCCTACAATGTATTTTCAGATACTCTTGTGCCTATTATCATATACATTGTAAACTCAATAGATAAATTCTCCTTCAATTGCTTAATAGATGAAAACCTTAAGGATCTAGCTGGTCCTTATCAAGATATCATATTAAAGCACAAGAAAATAGTATAATTTCAGCCCAACTTATATTCATATAGAAAATAAAGATTAAAATTTATTTGAATGTAGTTGCTATGAAAGATCAAGAGAACTATAACATAGACATGACCTATGGTGACCAGTTCCTTATCCAAGGGTACAATATCTTAAACCATGCAATTGAAAACATCAAACATCATTATGCCTATCACAACCAAGCTTATCAATGGTGTTTTACACCGTTGAACTCATAAACTAAAAAAATAATACTTAATTATCCGTGCATACATTCACATAAACCTTTATTCAAGTTAAAATAGATTTAACTCATTCTTTAAACAAGCATATTAACAATGAACAAACATTTAGAGGAAAGACAATGAAGATGAACATAAATGATATTTGATTGAATTTTATTCATAATCTATGCAAAGTATATGATGGAGAATATTGGCCTTGAATATACACAATTTATATTTCAAAATTTGATAGTTATTATCAACATTCACCATTACAAGGCTTAAAACTTTTAAAACCTAGAAACAGACTCATACTTCTATTATCTAAACCTGGTTACAAAATTTCTATAAGATTGATCAAGCAACCTCCCATATAATTAGCCCTAAATTCCCTTTTATAAAAACAAGGGAGGAAAAAAAGACACGGGCTAATTGAAACTTGTCACATTTACATTTGACTTCCAGTTACATTTTCAAAAAGGGGCCAAAATCGTCCACGAGGGAAAATTTTGAAGAAGAAACCATCTTCATCAATTTGTTGAAGAAGATTATCCGCATTCTTTAGAAAGCACATATTGGAAGAGATAGTTGTACATTCAAAAAGTAATCATTCCCTCATTGTTGATGATGCTCCTACCGTCCAAAATGCACTGCAAGTGAAGTTGGGAAAGTAACAAGCTTGAAGATTCT
The DNA here is from genome assembly GCA_007258455.2 of Sequoia sempervirens. Lineage (NCBI taxonomy): Eukaryota > Viridiplantae > Streptophyta > Pinopsida > Cupressales > Cupressaceae > Sequoia > Sequoia sempervirens. Next base: position 117,963 of record VDFB02060423.1, on the reverse strand, counting down.
TTTTCATCAACTCCATGTGCTCCAATACAAGAATGACATAAAACATAAAAAAGGAGAAAATAAAGGAGAAAGTCCACATCATCCAGATGGTATCAACACATTTGAATAGAGAAGGAAACAATATTTGAACATTGATATATCAAATGCTTAATCTATAAAATTTTCAATCCATGCATTGTAATCCTCCTCATTGGGCCATACAGTATCTAACAACTTCTAAGCCTTGGCATCATGTGCCTCATATCTTTCATCAACTATTGTTCTAGCTTCCTTGACAAATGCATCCATATTCACTTCAATCTTAAAAAACTCATCAATTTAACAATTTAGAATTATCATATCAAGTTTTGTAGAAAAATATATAATCTAAGGGAAATGATCAAGGAGGTCTCCAAATTCTGTTTTCCAAGTGTCAAAATCCTTCACAGTTTCATCTTAATTCAAATTTTTAGGTACACTAGTCCCCTCCATTTCTTTGAACATTTTTTTTTTCCTTGCAACTACACCCCCAACTTACCATGAAATCCTATTATTTCACCAATTAATCCAATTGATTTGATGAATTCAGGACGGTGAGTTGGTGCCTCAAGATCATCCTTCATTTTGGGAATCATTTGTTTGAGACAATTAGCTCTAGTACTCCACTTACTCCAGGTATTTTGAAAAGATTCTTGTACCTTGAGATGCTTCTGGTGAGCCTCGTGTATATTCTTGTATACATCCCACACATTATCTATTTTGAGCTACATTTGAGAAATTCTATGCTTCAAAATTTCATCAATCATATCCTTAGCAATTTTGGTTGTCTTAGCCTTAACCTTTGATTCATTTTCATTGGATGCTTGTACCTCCTCCTTCAATCCCTTAATTCTCAAAGAAAATGTCTCCTTGTCTTGGGGAGATAATCCAGAAGGGGAGGTTGGGGGTGGTAGAGTCCTTTGTGCTTGGCTTGCTTGAGTTGCAATGGCTCTCATCTTATTATACTCATCAATTAGCCAATTGTGTTTGTCAAACAATCTATCATACATATCTTGGGAGATCTTAGCAGTTGTAGTGTCGAAAAAAAAATTGTGTACATTTCCACACTTAATTTGGGAATAATTAATCTCAAAATGAACTTAAGGTTGTCTTGATCTAGTGTCGTAATGTGTTTTACACATTCACACTAGGTCTTGGGACCTTTTTAAGCTAAATAAACCTAACTTTTCCTTAGTTTAATGTGGTAGATTCCAAGAGAAGATGATGCATACAATGATGATGAATAAGCTACCTAAAAATTTTAGTCGATCAAATATGTTTTGACCCTTCCAAATCCATTTGACATAGTTAAATTAATGATATCTTATCAAAAACCTCAAATGAATCATTTGTATGTTATCTTTTCATTTTTCCTCTTTCTTATTTTTTATGGGAAACCTATTTTAGTCTTTATTTTAGAATATTTTCTATGTCCTTCAATGTATTATGCTTTATCTTTCTATTAGATTATAGATTAAAAGAACCTATAATTGAAAATAGATTAATTCATCTATTTTTATTTTACAATCCCAAATAGGTGGATTAAATTATTTTGATGTTAAATAAATCTTGTACAATGTAATGTTCCCTTTTCGAAATGAAATCAAGTTGAAACTCAAATGCTCACCATTCATTTCCCATGGGCCTTGAGGATTTTTCTCTTGGAAAATAGGAGTATAATAATAAATCAAGAGGATCTTAATGTCATAAAAGAGGCCACTTAAGTGTTGGCACAAAGACTAGGAAATGTTTATGCTACAAATGGGGCAGCCATTGTGCTAGCTAAAAGGGATCAATTTGATATTGGAAAGGAAATTTTTACATAGGTACAAGAACTTGTTGTAGGAAACATCTTTTTTCAGATGCCTGATGTGTGGGTAAATCTAGCACATGTTTACTTTGCACAAGGATAGTTTGTGCTTGCAGTGAAAATATTTATATTGCAAATGGGGCAGCCATTGTAAAGTGTTGGCACAGAGACCAGGAAATGTTTATGTTGCAAATGGGGAAGCCATTGTGCTAGCTAAAAGGGGTCAATTTGATATTGCGAAGGAAATCTTTACACAGGTACAAGAAGTTTCTGCAAAAAACATCTTTGTTCAGACGCCTGATGTGTGAGTAAATCTAGGACATGTTTACTTTGCACAAGGACATTTTGCGCTTGTAGTGAAAATGTATCAAAATTGTTTGAGTAAAATCTATTTTGGCACTGACACCCAAATTTTATTATATTTATCTCAAACACATTATGGAGCAGAATAGTGGAAAGATTGTAAAAGAACATTATTAAGAGCAGTAGATTGTAATGAGCATTTTGAATTTGTGTTTAATGTAATGAGGGTTTCAAATTACCTCTGAATTCACTGGAGAAGGTATCCCCAAATCCAACCTTGCTATAAAGGGCCTCGGTGAATTCAAATTCATTGTAGCAAACTCTGAATTCCTTGCCCACCTTTTTAGAAGTCTCTAGGTCCTCTCCAAATCTTTATCACCCATGCAAGTAGCTGCTATAATTGATCAAAATGCCTCAGTGCTAGGCTAATGAATGAAGCAAGGTCTACAATGAACAAATGAAGTGAAGTTTGCATGAATGTGAACAATCATGCCAATACATCACACCAATAATTGGTCGAATTTAAAAAAAAAAATTATAATTTGTATTTGATGACTAACTATTTAGTCATTTTTATTTTTGTGACTAAATAATTTTTTATTCAACAACCAAATTAGCCATTTATTTACTCATTTATAGATGAGTTGCAAAAAATGAGTAGAATTTAGTCATTTTTAGTTGTTATGACTAAAAATTTTAGTCACCTAGTCATTTATTTGCCAAGTTCTACTAGTGATTGGGAAAACATGAACAAGGTATCCTAGAACCAATGCAAATTATTGAAAATCCTAAGCATCAAGGTCTTGGTTATTCAGTAATTAAGGGATCTAAACATATCAGTGATACCTATATAATACTAGGGGAAACTTTATCTAATGCAAGCATCAATAAAGAGAGCATGAAGAGTCCTTCTGATAAGATTACTACCAATGCTACAACTAGACATGTCATGAATCATCATCCACGCATATTTCAACCCTCTAATTGGGACCAACAACAAGAGAAAATATATACCCAAGAACGAAACAAGTCATTGAAGCAAGAGAATCAACAAAAACAAAATGGACAAGAAAAGTTCAAATGGATACAAAAGAAAAAGAAAGAAAATCATCCCTATCAAACTCCATTAGTCAAATTAACTATGGGGAAAAATCAAAAAGGGAATTCCATCCATCAAAAAATTCTAGCAATACAAAATAAAGCTTCAATAGTGACCTACAAAACATATCAAGATGTTGGTCCCAATTGAATCTCCATAGCCGCCCATCGTTGCTCATCATCCCAAGTTTGGAAAATAAAAGGTTCCAAACTGTCAACCAATCCATCTAAATATCATATCCCTCAATGCATTTCATCATCCATAATATCAAACCCTCACATTGATCATGTGTTGGCAACAAATCTTTATCATAAGGATTCTAAAGGAAATCTATCACAATGTGCGCATTAAGGTAAAGCTAACTCCAGTATCGACAAAGAAGACAAGAATTATTAGGGGTTACATTCAAGCACCTATATCCTAGCAAAAACTCCTCCAAGTAGGATATAATTGGCACATCATGATAGCAACAACACCCATATTAGCACCAACAATATCTACATCAACACCACCAGGTGATTCAACATGAGTAAAAAAATTATCACCATGATGAAAACCCAGTAAATAGGAATATTGTGTGACATCAAAAAAAACAAAAAATAAAAAATCAAGAAAATAGTCAAGAGAAAAAGCATCCCCCAGTGAAAACCACTTTGTGGAACTTTGGACAAGTACCATGATGAAAACTTGGCAAACAGGAATCTTATTTAGAATCGAGAATCTATGTGCACCATTTCAGGTGGAAGCATCTCAGTCGATCCATAATAAATCCAATCCATTTTAAAACAAAATCCATCATATCTTGATCTTGACAAATGTGTGGTGTACACTTCACACTTGCTTATGGAAAACATCTTAACATGGGTCACTACTATTGATCCTATCCTATCAAACATTATTTGATTCATGAGACATTGTCTAAAGTGGTATACTCTATTTAAACATGTTATCCTATCACCAGATAACCCATTAACTACATTGCTAGACACTAGGGGTAAGTACTTACATCTTGCTTTAGAATAAATCTTGATCTATGTCTTCTTGCTCACATTGTGATGTAGGCATTTTTCCCAACAACAAGGTGTACCACCAACACACTATCAAGGTAACCTTCAAAATAGTTCATCCCAACATCAAGGTATACCACCAACACACTATAAAGGTAACCTCTGAAATAATTAGTCCCAACAACAAGGTATACCACCAACACACTATCAAGGTAACCTTTGAAATAGTACCACCAACACACTACTAGGGTAACCTTCAAAATAATTCATCCCAACAACAAGGTGTAGTACCACCAATGCACTACCAAGGTAACCTTCAAAGATACCAACAACGTGGATTTTTCCTTCACTCAAAAATTTTAAGATATCAACAATTGTTAGAACCCCACAAATAGTTCAAGTAAGCTTTTCTACAACATATCCTCTAGAAAAAAAAGTGAAATATCAATCCAAGTTTTCAATATCTTACACCCAGACAAGAGGGTAAAAATAAAAAAAAATCAAAAAGATAAAAAACAAAAAAAAGCAAGAAAAATAGTAAAGAGAAGTAAAATGTTCTTTAAGTGAAAACCACTTTGTGGCACTTCTAGAACAAGTACCATAGTGAAAACCTATAAAATAGGTGCTATGTTTGAATAAGACTTGCATCATTATCTATCGGTACTTTTACACAACATCCACCCATTCATTCCATAATAAAAGATATATCCAACCATGGCTTGTTACTGATTTAGGAAAATAGTCTTGTCTCCAACTGGGGGAAATTTCCTGAAGCTGGTCACGGATTAGATCTTTGAGTGTGCTATCATGGTCAAAACAACAAAAAATCAAAAACATCTGCAAAAACAACAAAATCAAAAACATTTGAAAAACAATAAAAAATCAAAAACATCTGCAAAAATAACAAAAATCAAAAACATCTAAAAAACATCAAAAATAAAACATCGTTGGATTATTCCTTCACTCAATATTTTAAGATATCAACATTTGCTTGAACCTCGTAGCTAGTTCAAGTAGATTTCCTGCAACATATCCTCTAGAAATAGAAGTGGAATATCGATCCAAGTTAACAATGTAACCCAAAAACAAGTTTATGCTTTGAATCAAATGGCCAAACTATATGGTCTTTGCGTGTATAATGTAGGCAAGGCTTATCATTCCCTGAGGCCTTAGGTTAGCCTCCTTAGGTTTCTATCATGCTTTATTTCAACTTAGTCAAAAAATATAAAATCCAAAAACATTCATAAAACAAAAAAGACTAAAAACATGTTCCTATCAAACCAAGCGAACTACAAGTCTCTGCATGTACAATGTAGGCAAGGCTTATCTTTGATGAGCCTCCAAGGCCCTAAGTTAGTCCCCTGAAAACAACAAAAATAGCATCATAAAACTCAAAAAATAAAAAATACCTACTCCATCATCACAATTTGCAATAAACTTCTCACTCGTAATAAACAAATTGTCACATGCACCCTTTGACGAAACAAACAAATAGAGAAAACATCAAAAGATAGAACTTTCAAGTAAACAAATCATAAAGCTGTGATTACTAAACAGACTAAAACAAAGACAAAGTATCAACTACCTATCTTTTTGACAATTCACCAACAACATCCTGATATATGCCTTAACGGATCCGTCCTACGATAGACATAATCAACAACAGATAATAATATTAAAACCTCAAACAAATATGGCAAGTGATATTGCAACTTTTTTTTCATATTTTTATACACTACAACAAATCCCTATGATTTGCTCCACTTTTTGCTCTATTTTTTGCTTCCACCCAATGTTTTAATGTATTTTTGGCAATTTTTTGAAAGCGTCGGTGCTATTTATTGGGATGGCACAATTTTTGGAATTTATTGTGCCGATTAGTACAAGTCGGTGCTAAATTAGGTGCTAATTAGCACTTGAAGTAATGTCGTCTTTAGCGCAGATATTAGCTTTGAGTGTAGCATTGCTTTTAGCTCTAACTTTAGCTTCAAGTTTAGCTTCGGGTTTAGCACTAGTTTAAACACCCTTATGTCGAAGAGACTTATTTATATGTGTCATCAACAATGTAAAATAGTGAAATGTCAACAAGATATGGGCATATCAAGGAGATAATCACTTATGTCACATTGACGAGGTATATCTACAAGTGCTCAGTCAAATAGAACTCTTGGACAAAACGAAATAATGTCAATGAGACATTGAGATATCGGTAAGAAAAATAAGATTGTCTCATCGACACTCTTCAAGTAATGATCAAAAGCATACACTACTATACCTCCAAGAAGGTGAGCAACATATGTGGTAGAGCAGTATACACCGCAACCCCGCAGCAAGAAGCCTTGAGCAAGGCAGTAGTGTGGTAAACAACAAAAGGGAAGGGAAAAACACCACTATACCGCAACGATAATCACAAGTATCCCCGACATGGCAGAGTTATACCGATACATAATGAAATACCATCAAAGGAAAATATCAATGAGACAATGGCATATCGGCAAGAGATATTAAATTGTCTCATCAACACCGGAAACCAACATCAAAGGGACATAAGATCTAATGTCGATGAGACATTAAGATATCAGTAAGACAAATAATATTGTCTCATTGAAACTCTTCAAGTAATGATCAAAAGCATACACCACTATACCACTAGGAAGGTGAGCAACATATGCGGTAGATCGATATACACCGCAACCCCACAGCAAGAAGCCTTGAGCAAGGCGATAGTGCGGTAAATGTGGCATCATTACAATTTATAGCAAATCACATCAGTTGCCAAAATTAAATGCTATTAAATTATTAAGGGTTGCCAAAACTAATATGATTGAATATCGTGCCATCCAAAAATAAGTGAGTTTTCCCAATATCGCACTCAATTGCAGTGCACTAGCATGGAAGGAGCTAAGGATACAAGAAGAATAAATCTTGCAAGCATGAAATAATCGGGTAAGTGCACAAAAACTCTTTAAAAGAGCTTTGTTAATATAAAAAGTCTTTCAAGGTTTTCTCATCTAAATCCATAGTAAAGAATATTGAAACATGCCTCCTAAAAGAAAACAATCAGAAGTAAAATAAAGTTAGCCTAAAATTAAAGATGAAGAACCTAAAGTAAAGAAGAGACCACTCCATCAGGACATATTAGATATACTTCCAAGGTATACTAAAGAGGGTAATAAGAAGTTTCTCATGGACACCACACAAAGTTGTAGGGATGCCCTCATTTCCAAATCTGATGGAACCTATTTTGGTATTTTTACAGTAACAGAAATGAGAAGATTCCAATATCAAACGCTTGGATGTTGGATATAGCAAGGTTGATTGTCCCAAATGTGTTGATGTAGAATTTATCAAACTGCTAGCCAAACACTATCACTTAGCTACCAAAGCAGTAAGGTTTCCAAACGGCACAGTATTGGTAGAAGTAACCAAAAAATCCATCATTGAGTGTTTCGGCTTAAACAAGCAAGCTCTGACCAAGATAAAGCTATAGAAAAGTGAGGAGGATTATGCTAGGTTAAAAAATACTTATAGAAGTGATGAGGTACCCCTATATATGAAAAGAGGCATAATGGTAACAGAACATTCTCCATCTCTACTACCACTACTGAACCATTTAATGTGATAGATTTTTAGTATTACTTTGTGAATACATATTTAGCTCTTTGCCAAGTGTTGGGGATAGATTCTCAAGATAAAATGCAAATAGGCCTAATGATGATGGACATGAGAATTCAAAACCCTGAAACTAATATTGAATATGACTTTGCTTCATACCTTGAGAAGGCATTAGATGTTGAATTCTCCCAAGTTATAAAGGATAGAGCACCGATTACATTTAGACACTATTCCCTACTGTGTTACTTGATATTGTACCAGAATAGGGACCAATGGACTAAAAGAATGGACTTGGCTACAGTAGATGAGCAAGGGAATCCCACACCTATCCAGAAATGGTGCTATATTTGGGACAGTCGGTGCAAGAATTCAAGCTTTTTTGTATTCTACGAAGACTTTATACACAAAATCCTTCAAGTTCTTGGGTATTGAATACGAAGATTTTCAACCAAAATGTTGCAACTAGTGATACCTTTGGCTTTAATACCAGAGCAGGGTCATACACACAATTTTGGAGATTGGTTCTTCCTCCTAAAAGTTACAATAATAAGAGTTTATGGATGCCCTATTGCTCCACACATACTGCCAAAATTTGTGCCCTTCAAATTAGCATTTCTTGAATTTATGTGGCAAATGATGTGGATGGAGAAAGATGTAATGCACAAGTAGAAGAAAGGAACTTTCCTGCAAAACCAAACCAAGTGTGAAGATTGGACTATAGGCTCAGACACACTAGAGGAGTTACAGTATTATTTGAAGACAAGATATGCATTGAAATTTGGAAAAGAAAGAGCCTTTGACCCTAAAGTTCATATGAATAACATAAGGCACAATTTTCTTACCAAAATGATAGTGCCATACCAAGTGGATTTTGAAGAATATGTCATAAGGAACTACATTACTTATAATGATTTACTTAGTAGAAGGAAAATTTGGGAATATATGAAGAAGGTTGAAGAAAGGAAGAAGCAGAGGTCCAAGGATTTCCTAGGATACTTTGTTGAGGAAAAGGACCCCATTAAGAGGATAGAATTGATAATTGGTAGATTTGGAGACTTGTACAGAAAGAAGGAAGCATTTCTCAAAGAACATCATTGTGGTACGAATGTAGAGCATACCCCAGGTGAAACCTCTGAGCCTCCCATGGAGCAATTACCTCCCAAAAGACAGAAGATAGGAAGCATTGAACAGTTAGTACCTTATGAGGATACTGAAGAGGTAGGCGATACTGAGGAAGTGGCTACAATAATGCAGTCATTGAAAGGTGATATTAAATTTGATCAAACCATCCTTAAGACCAATTCCCATAAACATGAGGAAAGGATGGGTGATGTACAAAAAGAAAGTACAGAGGTACATGAAGATGAAAGGGAAATTATAGCCAAGAGATTCATAGAAGATGATGAATTCATTAAGACTCCTAAGTTTAAGGATTTTTGGATGAATATGAAGATAAAATAATTTCAAGAGAGGATGGAATTAACTGAAGTAGGAATTGAAGAATCAAAGAAAAATGAAATGGTAGCACAAACTTTCCAGGAATTAAGAGTTGACAACATTGACATTATCCCCTAGAAAGCTAGAGAAATGGTATTGAAGAGCAATATGCTCATTTTCCCTGGCTTGGAATTAAAGAAAATGTTTATGCTTGATCAAGTGCGGGCTCAGGAAGATCCAATGCTAGTTGCAGAATTTGACTCTTATTCAGGTGTGAGTGGAACTGGGTATAACCCAAAGATTGAAACCCTGGCCATATGGATCAAACAAAAAAATGCACAGAATCCAAAATTATTGGATGTAATTCAAGGGATGAAAGGGGCAATGATGGTAAGTACAATACAAGATACCACCCCTTCGGAGGCAGCCACAATGACCATGCATTCGACCATGTTCACTCGAGCAACTATTAAGGGATTAGAAGACAAATTGAAGGAGTATGAAAAGGAATAAAGGTTCCTAAATGATGAAGTTAATAAACTATTCATGGAGAATGTCAAATTGAAAGAACAATTAAGAGGAGTAGGACCCTCACAAAGCAAGGAGATGGTGTTATACAGGCCTCCCATTGCTCCAATGGCTATTGTGAAGAAAATTTCTGTAGAACGGGTAAAAACTCCCAAGAAGGAAGTGGATGATGTAAAGAAGGCCAGCAATCAAACCCAAGATAAAGTTAAAAGACAAATTTGTGAAGTTATGGAAAATATTCTTGAGCACAAGATAAAATCAGTTATTGAGAAACTAGAGAATGTGCATGATAGTTATAAAACACTTCAGCAGGAAATGGATCAAATAAAGACACATATGCTTGTATTAGATCCTTTATTCAAAAGGTGGCAGCCTATTCACCACAATTTGGCTAAGTTATGCAAATTTCTAGAAAGAAGTCATGATGCACCCACAGCATTAGAGCCAACTGAACAAACTGTGAAGATGATTATTGATGAATTTCAGTATGTACAAGGGTTTGATAAAAAGATTGTAACACAAATGGATTTATTCTATACCTACAAATAGTGGTATATACCTGAAAAATGTGAGAGATGGTGATCAATTGGAGGACTTGGATAAGTGGAAGAAAGAATTCAATCAAGTTGTTCATAAGTGTGTAACTCATATACAAGAGGATGGTGATACCAATCTTCCCAGGCTAAATCAGATCATGGATGGGTTGATTGTTCTTGATGCGGGATACCTAAAGTTTGTCAATGATACAAAGGCATTACTAGATAGTCGATGGAAAACTCATCTTGCAAATATGCAAAAGATCCAAGAATATAAGTGGCCATCAAATTTTATGATATATGAGTGGGAGAAAAATTATTTGGTTTTAGAAGAATAGGACACTAAGGGGAGAGCATTTTGACATTCATCATGGAGAAGAAGAATTTTCTAGATCAATGATCACAAGTCTTCTACGTTGAATAATGGAACCATATGTCAAAATGTCTTAAGTCTTGTTATTTCTTTAATTATGCTAATTAAGTATTCATTAGTAAAAGAAGTAGTTATGAAAGGTCGTGTCTTTTTTTAAAAGGCCTATAGCTTGTTGCTTCCTATATAAATAGGAAACTAGGGCCTAGTTTTAAATTATCATCATCATATATCATTTCCATTTTGAAGACTTTTTTTATTAATATATATCAATTGAAGCAATATAATGGAGAACATCTTATTATTAGAGATTCTCCATGACTGTGTTATCATTCTATATTTTTCTTATGTTTTCAATACTTATTTCTTCTTATATTTGAATGAATGTCAGTTATTGAGCCTCAATATTGTGCTTATGTGAATGAATATGTTGATACAGTAAAGCATTTATTGTGGATGTTGGTAGAGCTACTAAAAATTTTGAAAATTTGAGCTTATTTTGCCTTGTTACATGTTCAACATAAAAATGGAAACTATTTTAAAATAATAAAGTTAACAAAGTTGCTTATTTAAATAATTTTGAGTTACATGCATTAATATTTTATTAACTTTTGTGTCTTCACAAACATATGTTGATACAAAATGAATGGAAGAAGCATCCAAGTAATCATTTTATTTTTTGCCAACAATTCATACCAAAGATTGAACAATTTAAGGATATTGCAATATGTATTAATTAAGGATATGATGATGTTGATATATTATTGTACTTGTAAATATTCTTTTACTATTATGTCTATTAAATAAAATAGAGTTTGAATAAAAAATGCTTCACCCTTTTTTGTAAGTGAGTATGTGAATTATTGTTGAAGGAAAAATCTTACAGTGTTTAAATTTTCAGTTTACTAGTTTCAAATATTTCTTTCGTTATGTATATAAAATTGTATGTGTTCTTTATCTCAAATGAAATAAAATAGTAATATCATCAAAATCAGGGTTTTCAATTTCAGCACCATCATTGTCCACACTTTTCATATCCTATTCACTTTTAAGTACAATCATCAAAATTTTATTTTTATTTCTTGTCCCAGTTAATCTTGATTCCTTTCAGCACAACACAGTAGGTTGCATGTTAAATTTCAAACTTTTTCTATGCATTTTTTTGTATATATTATTTTCTCAGTGCATCATTATGTAACAACAATTTCACTTCTAAGATATATAGTAAAAATAAATGAAACCACATGTTTGCTTTGTCAAGGGAAATGTATGGTGAATACCCTATGTCTTTCAGATAAGCTTGCAAGTGAAATAAGACATAACTAATTGAATCTGAATTTCTACTGTACAATTGTTTTTTTATGTTCTTTTTACTTTTTGCATGTGGATTACCCTCAGAAAGAGACTACTTATCTTTTCTTAAATGAATCCTTTAAATTTCCTGTCTACGAAAGGAATTCACTGCTTGACAACAAGTTTGTGAACTTCATACAAATTAAGATTGGTGTAAAAGTCCATCCCTACAAATGTTGTTTGGTCTAGAATTATAATGGAAAATAAAAAAGCTTGCTAGGAGAATAAAACGGGTTTTCAATTGTCCAAGTACAACATAATATTTCTGAAGCATTTCAAAGTTTAGGCCATAAGAATCGTCCTTTTTTAAACATGGATTGCAAATATTTCTAAAAATTTAGAAGTCTTGGTCATTAACATTATTGTATGCTACAATGCCATCCAATGTATCATTGTCAATGTTCATATTTTCTTTCAAGTATTTAATATTATCATAATCCTCATCTTGACCTACATCATCTTCATTATCATTGAAATTTGACTGTAGACCATCTATATTGTTACCAGATGTATTTGGATCATCATTTTCTATACCATCCATATTGTTGTCTTCCATAACATCATCTAACTCTGGATTGTTGTCTTCTTGTGCCTAAACATAGCCATCTTCAACATTATCATGGATGTCAATTTCTTCGATGTTCTCTAATCCCTCTCTCTCATTTTTTTGTCCATAATTGTTTTTCTCAGTATCCATTAATGCATCATCAAATACATGCCTTAATCTTGGATCATAATGTATGAAAAATATTCATTTCGGGTCCAAAATATCTTCATAGAAAAATACCTACACACAAACGACATACATATATTAGACATTATATAAATTGTATGAACATATATACATCAATTGAATAATGGAACATTATTTTATAGACTACCTTTTTTATACAATAATTGCTACAAAACACAATTTTGACAACATAGTTTATAAAACATTAGTCCACACTCATTTATTATTCTTTGGTTTTCTTCCCTTAAGAACATCCTTAGGGAGACCTTGTTCTTCCCTCTTCTTTCGTGCAGTAGTGCATTTTAAGAAGGGGTAATCAATCAATAACTCATCCCCAATGGTAAGGTCCATAATAGCCACAACCATTATCAATCTATCAACCTCTCTTTCCATATCTCCATCTTTATCATTTATAACCTCAACAAATTGACAATTCGGACTTACATTAGGGTCCCTTCCCTTACTACTATTTATAAATTCTGCAATATTTTTGTGTGTGTATGCACATCCATCTATATACATAAGATGACCTCTATTCATTTCTTTTCCACTTTCCAATTGGAGACAATGTGTATACATGTTCGAATTTAGACCATATACTAACATGCTAGGCTTATATTCTACAAGCCTTCTCCATTCACCACTATAATATCATGGTCCATAATATGGCATTAATCTTCTAGTGGTTTGTTTTGAATTTTTTCTATGTTTGGATCCCACATGTACTTTTTGGACAATAAAGAGGCCTAGATTCACTCCATGAATATTGGAGGGTTGTATCATGTAGTTGTATCCCCAAAATTGAAACACCTCTTACACTCTAGGTAGTTGTTGATCACTAGGCCAAGCACAATATAGTTGACGATCAAATGTATCTTTGTAAGGAAAATAATCATCTCCATCACATTCATTCTCATAGGGTATGTAGTCCACCTTCCCCTTGTCTTTAAGAAAATTATGCATCTTCACACCAATTCTTGTTTTGTTACTTGTTTTTGTCAATTCCTCATCTTCTGAGTTGGTATATTGGCACATATTTTTGTTAGATATATCATCTAATAAATGATCATTGCCCTCTAGGATGGAAGTTTGTGATCCAGGAAATTTTAAACCAATAACTTAATCCTATAAGTATCCATTAAGAAAAAATTAGTTATTTAAATAATATAAAACAATGTTTAAACGAAGTATACATGTTATTTATATCAAATTGGAAAATTCCTCACCACAATTCCTTTTGGATTTGAATCGATTGTAGTAGGCATACTACCGACTAGAAGCTCATCATATATGTAATGTCTTTGTACAATCGCTCATTTGAATTGTTTCTTTCCACGACATACAAAACATCCACAAACAACAATTTTCACAAAGTATTCATCCCATGTACTATAGTCCTAACCTACCTCTTCTTCAATGCAATCATTTGTTGTGTCTACAGTATCCATTGTCATATACTCTTCCACCCACTATTTTCTACATGATTTAATAATTTTAGGTCCACGTCCACATACATATCTTGTTCTTTTGCTAGTTGAACACTTAAGCTCTGCATTTTCTCCAATATCCATCTAAAATTATCAACAACATGCATTAATTTATGTCAAGATTGGATAATACATTATAAATTTCAATAATACTGTGAAAAAAGATGGACATATCACAAAATGCCATCTATTGCCATGGCCTCGTCTTTCCCCTATAATACACAACATAGTAAATAATGTTTAGTACACCAATTATATCATTTCAACGAATATGCTATCCAACACAAAACCTCACTTTAGTCATATATTTGACATATTGATATCTTTTTTTGGCTATCCTAATTTTCAAACTTTTCGCTTGATCATAGAATCACATTTAATCACCATTCCTGTGCATTTTCAACCAATAAGTTTGACCTCAGAGGCCTCGTGGACAAAAAAATGACTTTATCTCCTCTACGTTGTAGAATTTTTGAATTCATAAACACCTTCTTCCTTTGGTTGAGGTTGCTTTCTCTTCTTACCTCTATTGTATCTGCATATTCTGTTGTCTCATCTATTTCCACCCACTTTCCTCTCAGCGATTTAGTATTTCTACGCTATCCATGTCCTTTCTCCAGGGCCTCCTCTATGAATAAAAATGTCACCACAAAAGCTCTCACCGCACTACCGCCAAGAAGGAAAAATCAACTTGTGAGACCACAGTAAAAACCGCTCTACTACACCGAGCTAATGAAGGAGCCATGGGGCAGCGGTGGTCACTGCACTACCGCACACCAATGGTAGAAGACTTGCAGTACTACGGGAGTCACCGAAACACCGCCAGGAACAAAAGGAAGACTTTTGTTCTGCCACATAAGCTTACACTGCACTACCACCGAGAAGGATGAAGCACCTTGCGGGACCACAGTAAAAACTTCTCTACCACACTAAGTTGATGAGCGAGCCACAAGACAATGGTGGTCACAAAAACAAGGCAGGAGTTGGAATTATTTCCAACACTCTGGTCTTGTGATACACAACAATGAAAATAGTCACTATACAACAATGATAGGCGCTAAAATAGGTGCACTTGATGATGCCTTATATGTCCCAAATAGATTACATAAATAGCCAAAATTTGACGCTAAAGTTGGCATTAACTAATGCCAACTAAAGCGCAACTAATGAATCAAAATCAAAAATTTAAAACTTTCCCGTGTGAAGGAAGAAATTAGATGACAAAAAAAGGGAAAAACATTGTGCAAAGGAAGAGAGCAAGGCACTAACAGCAATTGATAAATGAATGAATGAGATATTTTAATGACATCCACAAGACCAAGCGGCCTAAGGGATAGAGAACAAAAAATCTAAGGAATCTCCAAACTCTTTTCCATGTTGGACCTTCTTTTATGAATTTTGACCAAAAAACTAGTTGTCTTGTTGATCTTCTCCTCAAATAACTTGTGCAGATTGTCAGCCTTTAAGTTGAATTTTTATGAGAAATTCAATTTAGTTTGTGACACCATAGGTAGGGTTACAATTTATTTTTTCTTGCTTGAATTCGTGATTGTGTACTGCTCTTTGTATTTCATTTGAATTTGTGATTGTATACTGGTCTATGGCCTAACCAGTCCAGGAAACCTCTATATTGTCCCATCATTATAAATTGTAAAACTTTTGAGAAACCAACAAAAAAATTTACCCTACCCATTTGAGCTTTGGCTCAAAATATTATAGCACGAAGTGAGGATTCCTCTATATTCTTTCCCTAACCTGGGTATCAAGGATATAGTGAACTGCTTGGAAAATCTAGGAATTGGGTCGGTCACTGTTGAGCAACTGCTGAAAATAAATGCAAAAATGGCTTGGTTTTTCCCAGTCGCACCATAGTCACTAATGCCATGACAAATTCTTACAAGATTGCATTATGAAAGATTTTTCATGATAAGGTTATCAACACTAAGAAAAATGAGAGAACATATTTTCCCTAGGTTATCAACACTAAGCAAACCCAGTGAACATATTTTCCCACAAAATAATTTAACTTTCATACCACAAACTAGATGAAAATTTTCATACCTGACAATGAGTACTTCATTTTCCTCCACAAATTGGACGAAAATAATTTTCCCTAGGTTGCCTCAAAATGTCAAGCAATGGAGGGAAGCGAGCATTGACAGCAAACTCTAGACATAATGAGGTAATTCATTGTTAATTTATAGATTTGTAAATGTTTCCATTGTTTCTTTGAATTTTACTTTTTAGTTTTTTATTTCTAAATTTAAAAGAAGAAATAGAATTTAAAAAATATATATATAGGGACATGAAACTGACAAAGATAAAGAGGAATTGGCTTCCATATTAGGGGTAGAGGCAGTGAAAAAATTGGTTAATGTGGACTAGACAACACTTGCCAGATACATAGAAAAATAATCCATTAATGCCCCTCAAACATTGCAAACAAATCAATTGTGTCAAAGGGAATCAATTGATTTCCCAACCAATCCTGGATCAATCAAAAGATCCAGGAAGAAATCAGTGACAGTAAACTCTAAGAATGTGGAACAGTGAGCAAAGACTTCCACTCCTGGGACACAGAGCTTCACCATGCCATGTTATCAATCTTGCATTGGTAGCTACAATACGAAGATAGAATACGAGGTGGTTTCAGAGGAAGTCTGAATGATGTATGTTGGGAAAAAATTTGTGAATAGGTTGAAGGAATCATGCCTTCAATGGTTCAAAGACCATCTACATTTTCCATTCTCAAACATACCCATGCACCTAAAAAAAGGAGTTATCCATGACATGGAGACTGATTTTGGCACAGGTTGGTCTGTAAAGAAGATAAAGCTATGAATGTCTCAAAACCACAAGAGATTTTGGTGCAACCAAACAAAGAAGATAAAAAAAATGCTCCTAAGCTAAGGCAGAAAAAAAGGCCAATTGATGTAAGTGTGAAAGTATGGAGAGAGCTTATAAAAGCATATGAGAAGTTTGATGCACAGAAGAAGTCCAATGAGGAGAGTACGCAGGTATTTGAATTTTCTCATTAGATTATATCAAATTTATTAAACAACATTTAAATTTTATTTGTGCATAATTAAATTGAATTAGTATATGTTCCAGGATAAGGCCTCCAAGGCTAGGCTTGAGAAACTTTGTGCCATGCATCGCAATGGCCAGAAAGGTTTACAGGCCTTGATCTGTACATTTGTAAGTATATTTAATATGTTAAATGATATTTTTTTTACTTCGTTGGAAAAAGTAAATGATTTCATATTAATTAGTTTAACTAGTCCATGTGTCATGTTTTGACAGGAGGAGAAATATGGTCGCCATCCAAAGCAATTTGAAAAGAATATGTTACAAAACAAAAAGTGGAATGATTTTGTAATCTAGATGGAGAACGAGGTATCAATAGTTGAGTTTCAATAACTTAGTTGGATATTGTTGTGTTAATATGTCAATTTGCATCTCTTGTGTTGAGTTGTTTATTGGTGCATAGGATGAGTAAATAGAGCTCAAATTTTATGATTACAAGTTGACCATTTATGTGCATGAATAAATAGTAGAAGGATGTAGATGAACTCAATTCATCTGACTTTATGCCTCTTGGTAGGAATTCCTCTTGAATCTCTAATATCATGTGCTTGAGACTTCCCTGTAGCTTTTACCTTTTGTTGCCACCTTTCCTCTTCATTGTGAGACTTGCCTCCTTTTTCCTTATATGCATTTATAGTTTCGGCTTCTAATTAATCCCATGTTTTACCTTCCTCCTCTTCAGAATCTTCTTCTTCTTTGTCCTCCTCTGACTCCACAAGAGATTCATCTTATAAACCTTCCTCATCTAATTCGGATTCCTCTTCTACATTAGAGGGTTCATATCCTTGATCTAACTCTTCTGAATTATCAGAATCAGAATCACTAGCTTCCATATTCAAAAATTCCCAATCAACATCTTCAATAAATTTATCTGGATCATCAGTAATACTCTTCAAAATTGGCCGCCAGTTCAAGTTCATTCTGCTTTCATAATACTTTATATCCATGGATTTCAACCATCCCTTGATGCCATCAAGTGAAGATTGAGGAATGGCGTCAATGTGGAGTACATCCCACTTGAAGTCTTTGAAAACAATAGCCATATCAAATTCCTTTTTCCCAAGTCATAGTCTCTCAAGGTTAACAATCTCAATCTCACTAATAGTGATTACTAAGAAAGGTAATTCCACCAACTCTATCCAAACAGTTTATCGTAGGAACAATAAAAGCAGATGCTTTGAAAGGAACTTCATGAAAACCAAGTTCTCTAAATGGTATATCAAACTCTATTTCAAAATATTTTAGATGAGGATGCTCCCATATAAGCTCTCTTACTCACTTGAAAAATCCTTGAAACTCTGTATTGATTTTATTTTTCCTGTCCCTCTCTTGTTGTTCTTCCTCAATTTCATCAGGATCATACATTGACCTTCTTGCCCCTCGTAAATTTTTGACCACATCCATTACCTCCACATAAAATTGGGCATCCTTGGTATTCTTGGTTCCCATGCCATGATATGGTTATGCAAATGAAAATGAAACAAAGTAATCATCTCCTTCTCCACTAGCTAGAAGAATGCATGCTTAATGTTTTGATACATGATATCAGCTCTCTCTTCTACTCTCATGGTTGAATACTGAAATCTAGTACAGTGGGCGTCCAAAGTTCTAGTCATCTTTCTTCCTCTTCCACCCAATGTTGGCCTGATCCACACGTCTTCTAGCCTAATTGGCTTTGTTTTTGAAAGTTTAGGTTTCTCCTGAGTCACCAATGTAGCTCTCTCTGCCTTTTCAAACTCTTTCATTGCTACAGATCGTCTCTAGGATTTAATCATCTGTACCACATGGTTGATGTGCTTTGAATCCTTGCATCTAAAGGAAATTTCCTTAACATAAATATTGCTATGGAATTTCAATGGTGCCATTGTAGTTGGAATTAAAGCCGATACCTAAAACATTGAAAATTATCCTTATATAAGAATTCCCTCCATCTTGTTAATTGGCTTGTAACACTCTTGATGGTGGCTACATTAAATCTGATTTTGATTCCTCTTCTACATTAGAGGATTTGTATCCTTGATCTAACTCTTCTGAATTATCAAAATCAAAATCACTAGCTTCCATATTCAAAAATTCCCAACCAACATCTTCAATAAATTTATTTGGATCATCAATAATAACCTTCAAAATTGACCCCCAATTCAAGTTCATTCTGATTTCATAACACTTTATATCCATGGAGTTCAACCATCCCTTGATGCCATCAAGTGAAGATTGAGGAATAGCGTCAATGTAGAGTACATCCCGCTTGAAGTCTTTGAAAATAGTAGCCATATCAAATTCCTTTTTCCCAAGTCATACTCTCTCAAGGTTAACAATCTCAATCGCACTAATAGTGATTACTAAGAAAGGTAATTCCGCCAACTTTGTCCAAACAGTTTACCATAGGAGTAATAAAAGCAGAGGCTTTGAAAGGAACTCCATGAAAACCAAGCTCTCTAAATGGTATATCAAACTCTAGTTCAAAATATTTTAGATGAGGTTGCTCCCATATAAGCTCTCTTACTTGATTTGACAAATCATTGAAACTTTGTATCGATTTTATTTTTCTTGTCCCTCTCTTGTTGTTCTTCCTCAATTTCATCAGGATCGTATATTAACCTTCTTGCCCCTCCTAAAGTTTGTACCACATTTATTACCTCCACATAAAACTGGACATCCTTGGTCTTTTTGGTTCCCACACCATGATATGGTTATGCAAATGAAAATGAAGCAAAGTAATCATCTCCTTCTCTGTTGGCTCGAAGAATGCATGCTTAATGTTTTGATACATGATATCAGCTCTCTCTTCTACTCTAATGGTTGAATACTAAAATCCAGTATGGTGAGCCTCCAGAGTTCCAGTCATCTTTCTTCCTCTTCCACCAAATGTTGGCCTGATCCACACTTCTTCCAGCCTAATTGGATTTTTTTTTTAAAGTTGAAGTTTCTCTTGAGTCACCAATGTAGATCTCTCTTCCTTTTCAGACTCTTTCATTGCTACAGATTGTCGCTAGTATTTAATCATCTATACCACATGGTTGATGTGCTTTGAATCCTTGCATCTAAAGGAAATTTCCTTAACATAAATACTGCTAGGGAATTTCAATGTTGTCATTGTAGTTGGCATTAAAGTTGGTACCTACAACATTAAAAATTATCCTTATATAAGAATTCCCTCCATCTTCTTGGCTTGTAACACTCTTGATGGTGGCTACATGAAATCTAATTATGATTCCTCTTCTACATCAAAAGGTTCTTATCCTTGATCTGACTCTTTTGAATTATCAGAATTAGAATCACTAGCTTCCATATTCAAAAATTCCCAACCACCATCTTCAAAAAATTTATCTAGATTATCAATAATACTCTTCAAAATTGGTCGCCAGTTCAAGTTCATTTTGCTTTCATAATATTTTATATCCATGGAGCTCATCCATTCCTTGATGCCATCAAGTGAAGATTGAGGAATGGCATCAACATAAAGTACATCCTGCTTGAAGTCTTTGAAAATAATAGCCATGATATAAAATTCCTTTTCCCCAAGTCATACTCTCTCAAGGCTAACAATCCCAATCTCACTAATAGTGATTACTAAGAAAGGTAATTCCACCAACTCTACCAAATATTTTACCATAGGAACAATAACAGTAGAGGCTTTGAAAGGAACTCCATGAAAACCAAGCTCTCTAAATGGTATATCAAACTCTAGTTCAAAATCTTTTAGATGAGGTTGCTCCCATAGCTCTCTTACTCGCTTTGAAAAATCCTTGAAACTCTGTATTGATTTTATTTTTCTTTTCCCTCTCTTGTTCTTCCTCAATTTCATCAAGATCATACATTGACCTTCTTTCCCATCCTAAAGTTTGGACAACATCCATTATCTACACATAAAACTAGACATCCTTGATCTTCTTGGTTCCCACACCATGATATGGTTATGCAAATGAAAATGAAGCAAAGTAATCATCTCCTTCTCCACTGGCTAGAAGAATGCATGCCTAATGTTTTGATACATGATATCAGCTCTCTCTTCTACTCTCATGGTTGAATACCAAAATCTAGTATGGTGGGCCTCTAGAGTTCCAGTCATCTTTCTTCCTCTTCCACAAAATGTTGGCCTAATCCACACATCTACTAGCCTAATTGGATTTGTTTCTAAAAGTTGAATTTTCTCCTAAGTCACCAATGTAGCTCTCTCTTCCTTTTTAGACTCTTTCATTGCTACAAATTGTCTCTGGGATTTAATCATCTATACCACATGGTTTATGTGCTTTGAATCCTTGCATCTAAATGGAATTTCCTTAACATAAATACTGCTAGGGAATTTCAATGTTGCCATTGTAGTTGGCATTAAATTCGGTAACTGCAACATTGAAAATTATCCTTATATAAGAATTCCCTCCATCTTCTTGGCTTGTAACACTCTTGATGGTGGTGACATGAAATTTGATTCGGATTCCTCTTCTACATTAGAGGGTTCATATCCTTGATCTGACTCTTCTGAATTATCAGAATTAGAATCACTAGCTTCCATATTCAAAAATTCCCAACCACCATCTTCAAAAAAATTATCTGGATCATCAATAATACTCTTCAAAATTGGTTTCCAGTTCAATTTCATTCTTCTTTCATAATATTTTTTATCCATGGAGTTCAACCATTCCTTGATGCCATCAAGTGAGGATTGAGGAATGGTGTCAATACAGAGTACATCCTACTTGAAGTCTTCAAAAATAATAGCCATATCAAATGCCTTTTTCCCAAGTCATACTCTCTCAAGGTTAACAAACTCAATCTCAAGTATTAGCTATGGAATTTGAAATTTTATTATGGTATGTGCACTTTGATATGATGCAATATGATTATGGTTTCGTCTCATATGTTGTAATATTAGATATATAACAGAAAAATAAATTATTGCATGAAATAAATTATAACTTTTCATTCTAAATGTTTTTTCTTTTGTAGAACACAGGTCTTCTAGAAGATTGAGATGATCCTCAACATGATATAGATCCACAAAATATTGGTTCTACCAGTATAGATCACATCGCAGAGGATGATGATAACACAGATGTGGAAGACACTGAAACCGACGACGACGACAACAATGATGATCATGATCATGATCATGATGATCATGATGGCAATGATGATGATGAGACAGTTGGTGATAATAACTAGTGACATTCATGATCATATAGACTGCATCATGGATCATTATTGATATATCATTATGATGACTCTTTTCATGGTGACTATCATATGTATCCATTTTACAGCCTACAATACTATATTATTGAGTTGTATCATATTGACATGTATCATTTTCAATTTTTCACTATATCATTTGGGCATGTATCATCTTGACTTGTATCAGTTTGAGTTACATAATTTATCAATTTTATTTATACTATTTGTACATGTATCATTTTCACTTATGTCGACTGTTGGACATGTATCATTTTGACATGTTTTTGATGTACTAGCATATTTGACTTTCACTTGTTTTATTTATATATGATGATGATATTATCACTATTGACTTGTCAATTTACATATATTAAAAGTAGTCGATGATTTTTGGATGGATATTTATTACATATGATTATTTTAATTTACTACTCAGGATGGATGTTGTCAAATTCAATTAAATTGTAGATATTTGACTCACTTGTTTTAATTATAGATGATGATCATGTTACAATAATAGTTCAGGTGGTGATGAAAGGTAAAATTAATGCTTGGCACTTCCAAAACATAATTGAAAGTTTTGCAGTGAGCCACATTAAAAGAGGTGGTAATGTGGAAGTTGATGTCTTATCTAAATGGGCTTTAAATTTTGCTGAAACAAGGGAATTTAGGTTGGAGGATTTTAGAGGTGTTAAGTTAGCAAACAACACCTTAAATGAACAAGGTGGTGAAGCAAGTGAAGTAGGTTTGACATGACAAGCGAAGGCAGGGGTGACGGGTGGTGGTGAAGTAGTACTTCATCAATAGAAAGTGTGGGCAATCCAAGATGGTGTTAAATGCAAGCCCTCGATTAAGATGTGTTAATTGCATTTGGAAAGGGTTGAGAAAAACTCTGCAACAAACTTTGGTGGTGGCAGTGTTGATTGTCAGGAGAAATGGAAGCCAATTTCACCTTCTGGTCATAAAGATCTTTGGGCCCATTTTATGGAGAGGTGTCCAAAAAACAACTAGAGGGCCTTTTCCTTATTGACGATGAGCGGCTAGTGCAATGTGCAAAAATGATTTGTGGCAGGGATTTTGGTTCTTTGAAACATAGATATCGAACCAACATGGATGTTTACTCCTTAATTGTGGCATGGGGCTTGGATTTAGGTGAACTAGTGGAAATGGTGAGGATGGTGATGCAGAAAATTGTGCACGAAGATTTTCTGGTAGGCATGGAGTCCATTCTCAAATGGGCGGTTCCAGGTGTAGGTTTAGATTATTCTGAAGGATTGGTAGATGATGAAATTGAGAATCTCTATGGGAGACCGGGGCTCAAACCCTTTATTCGTTGGCCCAAAGGAAAATATGAAGCTCGTTGTCGTGAGGAAGCACGTTTGGGATGGAAAGTGCTCAAACTCTTCATTGAATAAGAAAAAAGGAAGTGCCAGAAGAAGAAGTTGAGGAAGCAGTAGAAGAAGAAGCCTCTGAAGGAGATAGCCAAGCATTCATTGGGTCCGGGTGGAGCTTGTTAAGATTGGTCATGTTTTTCTGTGTCTGATTTTGAATCCTCCCTCTGCTTTTGTTGTATTAAAGTGTGTAACTCTGAACACTATTAATGGTGGTTATTTTTTGTAAGGATTTTATTGGTAAACACTTGTAGGGATTCCAAGGTTTATTTAATGTTTTACTCTGCATATTAAGGTGCCTCTGTTTTTTGTCATTTGCTATGGAATTTTGGTGGGTAATGACATTGAACAATAGATATACTTTTTTATCTTTACAAGCAATACAAAAATTTCATGGGTAATTGTCTTATTATTTAATCATATGAGTTAAATAATTAAATTACTTAGTCTATAATCATATGAGTTATTTAAGAGGCACAATATATTTAACTAATTAAATTGAAATAAAACATATTAAATTAATAAAAGGAAGCAAAAAAAGAAGCATTTTTAGAAGCAAAAAAGGAAGCAATAATGGAAGGCAAACTAGACACAATCTTGGAAGAAAAATTGGAAGCAAAACCAGAAGAAAAATTGGAAGCAAACTTGGAAGAAAACTTGGAAGTAAAACTGGATGCAAAACCGGAAGCAAAACTAGAAGCAAAATTGGAAGCAAAACCAAAACCAAAACTGCAAGCAAAACTAGAAGCAAAACTAGAAGTAAAACCGAAAGCAAATATGGAAGCAAACCTAGAAGCAAAACTAGTAGCAAAACTAGAAGCAAAAATGGGAGTAGACATAGAAGCAAAATTGGAAGCCTAATTGGGTGCTAATTTAGGTGTTATTTTTGACACTATTTTTTGGTACTATTTTAGTTACAAATGGAGGTGATTTTTTGGTGCTATTTCCCAACACTATTTTAGGCGCTAACGGGGGCATTGTGATTTTCAGGCGCTAACTTCGGTGTAATGTCCAGCACAAAGCTCAACGTAAAAGTTGGCACCGAGATAACCATGCCTATTTGTGTCAATTTTAGCACTAGCCAACTCGCCTAATTTGTGGACTAAAATCTAGCACTATTTTAGGCACTATTTTCTTGTTTTGTTGTAGTGATAGTCTTATCTTTATGATTTATTTTATTGACTCATTCCTAGGATCTCTCAAGGATCTCCATAAGGATTTAGAGAAGGAATAGGGGCAATTGAGCATCATTTTGATTTGATGTTTGTAAGATATTTTGTAATACTACCATGGCGAATACTTGCTTTATTGAGTGTATGAAACTTGTGTACAAACAATTCATGAAGCAGTTGCATGTTAGGTGTTCTATACCTCTCTATGTGACTGATCTAAAATGTTTTTAAAATGATCTGACTATATACTTTAAAAAAAGTTTTTGTATGTATGGTATGAACAAGAATACTCTTTGATTGTAGAGTCAAATTCCATGCAAAAGATATAAAGTCACCTTGGTCATTAATACCCTGGTGCATTGTATTTGTTTGCTACATCAAATAGGATTGTTCAAAACTACGAAGCCTCCAAGAAAAGTGAAAGAAACATCATCAACAACTAACAACATCAAATTTATATCCATCATCAAAAATTTCTTCTAACATACATCGTACATAGCAATATCATTAGTACCATATCCATCCTGCATCCACAATGTCATGAATACATATCATGATGATAATAAAGCAATGAAAACATCATGCATCATGTATAAGGAATACATCCATCATATATCAACATCATCATATACATAATAAAACATCATATGATATAAAATCTGATCCATTCATCCACATCATATGCATGCATCATAAAATGTACAAAAACATACATAAGCATACATCATCATACATCATCATACATAGTCATCCATGATCATCACATAACACATAATAAAGTCAAATCAAAGAAGGTATATCTCATATATATCATCATCAAAAAAGGGAGAATGTCATAGTACATCATCATCAGTGAAACAAGTGTGATAGGATAATATAAAATAATACACATATATACAAGGCCTCGACTGGGCCGGTGAATATATATACAAAAATCACGTCTGCAATATGTCTCTGAGCAATAAACAACATAAATATCAAGTACAAATATAAAACTACCTGGAAAGAAGGAGAGAACTCTATAGATGAGGCTGCGGACCACCATCTAGATTTGGTTGTCTGAAAAACTGCCACCAAACTCAGCATCACCTCCACCTCCTGCAACACTAGTCTCTCCAAACCGTGGACGCTGATCAGCCCTACAAATAGTAGCATCATACAAGGTCTGATAGTATGTCGACATCTATAACATCCAATCTCTCTCAGCTCATATACTACCATGCTCTTCCCTCAGACTATCATTATCAGTAGTAACACCCTATAACTGTGTCTCAGCCATGAGACGATGACCAATCTTTGTTTCTTGCTCTACTATGAAACCATCTCACTCCTATTGAGCAGTATCTCTCTCTACTATCATTGTGGCAAGTTGTGCCTCCAAGGCCTATCGTCATGCAATCTCTATCGCTAACTGAGCACCTCCATCCCTAGGTGGTGGAGGGGGACCTGGAACCTGTCCTAGACCCTACACTTGATCACCCTGAGCCCCATCCTATCAGTCCCTACCTAGCTGCTCTAGAAGAACCTCAATGCACTTTTTCTCCCCACACTGACCTATAATGCCAGCTCTACCTAATGCGAGATCACTTATAAGTTACTTTTCAAGGCTATAGACACTTATAAAACACATAATATGCATTCCAACATGAACCCAACTAATTTTTTATCACAATAGAGGTTTAATTTTACATAAATAATAAAGAAAATAACAATATAAGGCCTATAAATTTTCCACTTAAGTTCAAATCCAAAAACCACTTAAAGGATCCTAACCAAATCTCACTTAATAAAATATTCAAAATAAGGTTACAAAATAATCAACATAAATTTACATGTGTATATTTATACAATAAGATATTAACCCTTTCATAAGGTAGGCTTAGGTATATAGGGAAATCATAACAACAATTTCTTGAGAACCTTCACTGATTTCCATTGGTCATGGAATGTTAACTTGCACACTTGTAGTCAAGCATCAATATATCTAAGGATAATAGTCAAAGTAACATCTACCATTAAGTCATAAACACAACATAGTCATAACATAATTAGCCACATTATCAAGATACTTTAAAACCAATTACAAAGTGTAAATTATCTATCTAGAACACAATAACACACAACCATATAATGTATATAATTTAATCATATCCATAAAGCGTCATCATTACATAAATAAATTTATACTAGTTTTCATCTATATCTATTACAAATAGTAAAATTGAAATCTAGAAGATGTAAATAGTCCAAAAAGCATCAAGTTACTGAGTCATCGTCAATCCATAATTAAACTACTACTCTAACATAGTGGGTGATTGCATGGAAATGGTATACAAAAATATGGGAAAATGGTCAATCTTCTCTTTAACACACTTGCATTATATTGGAAATGACATGACACAATCACGTTATGGCTTGGTAAATACCAAGCCATAATTGGAGCACATTTTGTGGTTTTAAAATGCAAGTGCATTTTGTAGTCATAAATAGAAAAAAAAATCTCAATAATGTGAGCGTGTTATGTGGTTACAAAATGTGAGCACATTTTATGGTTACATAGCGCAATCATGTTTTCTAAATAATTATTTTTCTCACCTATTTTTTTATGGAATAGGTTTGGGCAAGGAGCCTAAAGGCTTGGATTGTTAATTTGCTTCCATTCCATGTGTGTTTTTACCTTTAATAGAGTTTTTCAGCTTCCACATCATCAAGTTTATACATTGTATAACAATAATTAATAAAATTAGCATCAAAATGTGGCACATCTTCTTATCTTTCTAGTCATAATTTTTATTTGGAATAAATTAATATATTTATAGTTAATTTCTCTTACTAATGTTTATATATTCCTCAAATACATATGTATTGATTTTTCCTTATAACTTTTATTAGATGCTTATCAAAATTTGAAAAAACATATAAAATTCTTCAACACTTCATTCTTTACACATTAAAAAAGTTATATATTGAAAAAGGTTTTTTCTAAATCTTATCAAATAAAAGTCAAGTTTTAGGGATTTTGGTCAGGAAGGTGTATGAGCTCTCCTAGGGTTTTCTTTTGTATGTGGTTATTATTGGACCCTCTTGTGTCATACTATGCTCTTTGTGTAGGAATTTTCTCTTTTCTTGTGTGTACAACCGCATTTACTATAGTATTTTTTTTTTAATATGCCTTCAATTGGCTCTAACCTAGTAGTTCATGCTAGTGTTGGCAGTTCGATGGCTCTGCTCAATGGCTCCTCCTCCAAACAAACGACACTATAAATTTGTTCCAAAAGTGTTTCACGAGGTAAGTCTTTTGACTCCCTAGCTAATGTGGTTTTACCTTTACCTAATTTTGATTCTACTTGTCAATGGCCTGAGCAACATACCCTCATTGGGTATTTTGTTGGAAGGACTCCCCCTAAAAGTGTGCTTAAAGAATGGGTCAACAAGGGGCATGGGTCCCTCATGGGGTCTTCCTTGATATGGTCGAGAATTTAAGGTCAAGGGTTTTTTTTGTTCTGCTTTGCAGAGGTCGGGCATGTTCAGGAAATCCTAAACCATGGTCCCTTGTATGTCAGGTCTTCTCTATTGGTTTTCCAGTCGTGGACTCGATACTTCACTGTCTCGAATGACACCAAGTTGCGGGTCCCGGTCTGGATTGAGTTTCCAGGTTTTCCTTCGCCTTGTGTACCTTTTTTGAGTCATATTGCATCCTTTCTGGAGAAGGTCATTTGTATTGAGGCAAATAGGTTTTTCTAGGCCTGACCCTAGAAATGGGTCTATGTCAAAGTGAACCTTTCACAAGATTTCAAGGACTCCATTGACATTCAAATTGGAGCTCTTCAGCATACCCAGAAGGTCACTTATTTTAATTTTCCTAACATGTACATAGGTGTCAGTCCACAAACCACAAGATCAAGGACTTCCCTTTGGCAGTGCCTCATACTCCTTCGCCACGAGAGTCTGAAAAGCCTTGTTAGGCAGATAATTATGTTTCCAAACTTGATGAAAAATGGACCATGGTCACAAACAATAAAAATAAGTCTAGTGGCTCTAGGATGGCTTCCAAAGTCCCTAAGCCAGCAAAAAATGTTTCAAACCCTTAGGTGAAGGGGAAAGAGGCTCCGATCAGGGCTCATAATGTTCTAGCACAACCTAGGTCAAAGGCTATGCCTCAGCATGTTGTCATCATGATAACACAACCAAATGCTTCGCCTCCCATGTCAGGAGCTCAAAGGTGGTCTCACATTCCTTCTTCACCATTAGAAGAAGGTGAATTTGTGCAGGAAAAATAGAGATTTTCTTCTTTGAATATTCAAATTAGGTCAATTCCGCCAGATTTTTTGCAAAATCGCCTCTTCTCTGAATGAAGAGGAGCTGGACTCCGACAATACGGAGGAGTTTCACTCATGAATTTCCTCTCATGGAATGTCTAATGTCTGACAAACCTGTCCTGAAAGTATTTTGTTAGGAATACTTTGAAGAAATATTCTAGTATCGAAGTGCTTTGTCTCCAAGAAGTTAAAATTTTAGGTTTTTTCCTCATGTTGGCTTATCACTCTATTTGGCCAACCAGTCAAATGTTTTGTAGTGATCATGAAGTTGGACATGGCGGAGTTGTCACAATTTTATCCCCATAGTTGAATGCCTATGTGGTTGACAACGAGTCTGACCCCACACATCGGCTCGTCTGGATCCTTCTCAACATTGACAACCACTCCTTTGGGATTATTAATGTTTATGCTTCTAATTATGTTGTGGAATGCTTTGTGCTTTGGTGTTGGATTGTTGACTCTTTTCCAATCGCTACTTGGTTATTGTGTGGGGATTTCAATATGGTTAAGATGGTGTATGATAAAGATAGCACTTTTCCATTCAAATGGGCAACTGGTGAATGGGAGGTGTGGTTTTACATGTGTAATAAATTGGGGCTCTTTGATCTCAATATTGGTTTGTACTATTATCATTCCCTCTGGAGCACTTGGTGTAATTACAAGGCTAGCTCTGATAGGATATTTAAGCGCCTTGATCATGCCATGATCTCAACTCAATCTTTCTTCTCTTTTGACAACTCTTCACTTCTGGTTAAGTCGTTAGTTGATGTGAATTTTTCATATCATTTCCCCGTTTCTTTTTGCATTAAATGGGTGACAACAAAGCCTTAGGTTTGTAAGATGCAGTTCTTTTTAACATGTCTCTTTTTTCACATCATCCCATGTTTTCCCATATTCACAGGGTCTAGAATTTGGAGTGTAGGCCACCACATAATAAAGGTTGGATTAATTGGTGGAATGAATCTATCACTCACATGTCTAAATTTCTCTGTATTTATGGGTGCTAGTTGGCCATTTTTCATCAGCGGTCTTATGAGGCTACCACCGTCGACCTACGCTCACTATTGAATTGACTCCATTTTCTGACAAACGTTTGTCAGTCGTTCGACAAACATTTTTCAGAAAATTAACGAATTGACGAAAAAAAATTGTCGCTATTTTTTCATCAAAATTCTGATGATGAATTAAATGTTGAAATAACGGCGCAGATTCGTCGATCATTAGCATCATAAAATGACTCAGATGTTTGTCGAAATATCGCCAAAAACTTCATGTATCCACTGATGAATTACAACCAAAATGCAATTGCAATGGCTCTTCCAAAGCGTTGAAACAACACCAGAAGTTTGTCGCCATTTTGATGAAATGGGTAAGGAGTTACGACAAATTCTTCATCACAGCTAAGCAACTTCATTGGACCTTTTCTGTGATTCATTGGTGGCCTTCATCAAAATTGTGACAAAATGGGCAAGGAGTTATGACGAAGCCTTCATCGCAGCTAAGCAACTTCGTCAGACCTTTTCTGTGATTCATCGATGGCCTTTGTTGAAAATGCGACAAAATGGGCAAGGAGTTACAACGAAGCCTTCACCGCAACTATAGCAACTTCGTTGGATCTTTTCGGTGATTCGTCGATGGGTTTCGTCAAAATTGCGACGAAACAAAGCAATTTTAAAAAAAATGTTGAAATGTACCTTCACGGAGACTCTTGGCGATGACCACCGAAGCCAACCCATCGGTGAGAGATCAATCATCCGCATAGGATAGAAAACTCACTCTGATAGTCCATGTCTTTCCGATGACTTCCGTCAGCAAGATAGATCCAATGTCACACCAATCTGAGCTCTTCAGGAGTTTTGAACACTGCTACTTATCAGCAAGACATTCTGAGGGTCTCACCAATTAAACAAGTGTCTAAGAGCCCGTAAACAAATGGAACCTATTAATTATCTTATTTTGGGGTTCTTTAAATCATAAGTAGATACCATCTTCTTGTGTATAATGTACTTATATTCAGATTTGAATTTGAGACCAATTGCCATTGCACATTCCATTTTACTTGCACAAAGTATTCTATAAGCAATATATTGATAATACCAAATTATTTATGGTGTTGTACAACTCTACCTATCATCACAGTTCTGTTGTTCCCCCCGAGAGAATCCTGCAAAGACAAGTTTACAATACCAAGTCAAATAATATGAATAAGACTTACTTCCATACAAATTAAATGATTATTCTCACAATAGTAATTGTCTAATTACAACAACAATTCTATGAAAGGTTGTCCATGCTTCATAAGAGATGATTGATCATACATATAGACTGCAAGATGCATAGAAAAAGTATTACACTTGAGAACAACTTAAACAAAATTAAAATACTAACACATACATGAGACATGTAATGAACTTCCAATATTTGCTATCTTTTTCATTAATGTAGAGGTAGGTAAAGGAGAAATAATTATAATTGTAACACTATTCATAGTCCAGTAAATTATGTTCATAATTTATATTCAATGGACCTTAGTTTTATCATTATACTACCCATCTAATACCATATTTTAATCTAGGGTTCAACTATCTCAGATCTAAAGAAGCACCTTCAATTAACCATTTAAAGTACTATAAAATAAGGTAAGACTTTTACTTGAGAAAGATTGGGTACACTTGTAGGATTAAAGTTCTCACAATCATTAGGATTTATTGGCACACAGACACAACCTGCAACATATGAAGTAATGGATGACTACAAGTTAGTGAAATGGTCCTTAATATGTGACTGTTTGCAAATTGATTGGTAGAAAATAAGGTTACAAACAGATCTACAGGAAAAATTATGAGGACAATCTACTGTAATCATCAAAATAGATGAAAAGTGCAAAGGAAAGAGTTGAGCTACATCTCTAGAGCCTAAAGAAAACACATGCAAGAAACATAAAAAAAAGAACAAACTAGTTTTTGGATGAATACAAAATGGTGCCTTCAGCAAGTGATTCATATGCTTTCACACTTGACACAGGACATTAAGAAGATTTTAGTCTTCCTCTGTGAAATTAACTACTTACAGAATAAACCCAGAAACCAATATTATATATCTCCATGTCTAGCTAAGGGTAGGTATAAGAGAAAAAAATTTCCTCAATGCAATGTCGAAAAATATCAATGTGTGTGTAGGTTTTTATTACTCAAAATATCATTTCATTGTCTAAGGAAAAAATACCAAAGTGATGTTTTAAATTTCAATCTTCACATAGGCTCCCTTATTGCTACACATGCATATACAAGCATTATTCAAGCTCTAAACTATTCAAATATTAAGGATTTAACTAGATATAAGATGGAAAGTTGTTTAGACATAATCCATCATCTTTTACATATCTTTATTCACTCCTAGTGCTTCAGATAAATTTGTGTAAATGAGATAGAAATGTGAATCTTTTATGACAAAGAAAATTCTGAAAAAGGAGGGGGGAAGAGAGCAAAGGGTAGGGGGCAAGAGAATGCCTGAATGTATAGAAAATTATAACATTTTGATCATTATAACAATGAAACGAATCTTAATTTTGAAGCATTAATATCATTTACAACATTTATGATCAAGAATGAATGTAAGTAGAGAAAATTTTGCATACCTGCAAATGGTACAAAATTGCATGGTTAAGTGGAAGCCTCCCATCAACAACAAGATCCAAATATCCATGTATCTATCTCAATCAAACCTCTAAACCCTTCAGAGCAGTCAATTTTTCCCTTAACTTGTTATGCACAAAAGTCAAATTTTAGAGTTATGTCACCACTAAAAATAGAAGAAATAGAACTTTGAAACCAAATCCACACACAACACAATGTGGTATTCATACAAAGCCATACAAACAAATTAAACTCATAACATTAGAATGGAAACAACTTCAAATTATGATGCAGAGCATGGATTCAGGGTATAAACAATCATTTTTCTACCACCATAGTGAAAAGTTAGCACTTTCTTTCATCTTTGCATATTGGTTTGATGCTTCAAACGATGCATTTCTTATATTGAAAAGTGCATTATCTTACTGAGTTTCTCTTTGTTTCAAGAATATTTTAATATTCTCTACTTAACAGGGCCAACCACGTGACGATGGAAGCTCATTTGGCCCCTCCCCCCCTCACATCACTCTCAATTCCCCATACCCAATCATGTAACATTAATCATTCATTCATCCATTAATAACATATAACATCCATTCATTCATCCATTAATAACATATAGCATTCATTCATTCATCCATTAATAACATATAACATTCATTCATCCATTAGTAACATATAGCATTCATTCATTAACATATAACATTCATTAATTAACATATTCACATTCATTCATTAACATATAATCTTCATTCTTTTAGTTTTTACATATTATCAAAAATATGGTTGTCATGATATGATTACAATCACTTTTTTTTTGTTTCTTTTTAAAGCTAAAAAAATTTGAAGTAGAGTATCATTTTCTAAATCATCGGTCCCCCCTTTAGTTGTTTTTCCATCTGCTCGTGATCTTAATGTATGCCTAATCGTCTACTCATGACATGGACGTCGCTGCAAGGGGGGTCTGCTACAATAACAAAGAAATTTTAAACTGATATGTTTTATTATTATTGTTACAAGTATTTCATTAATTAAAAGAACATTAGAGTCGTTCTCTTTACCTGATGAGTCCACATCATGTTCCTAAACTTATGTTATAGACTCATGCTTAACATGTTGAACACCCTCTGAATCCTGATCTGCAGTTGAAACATGAAAGGTTACATTAATTAATACACCAATTGAAATTAAATATGTTTAAGAGAACATGAGAGTGGTCCTCTTTACCTAATGGGGCCACATCATGTTCCTAAACTTCTCTAGCTTGATCATGCTCAACACATTGATCACGCTCTACATTCTCTAAAGTTGAAACACGAAAGGTTACATTAATTAATACACCAATTGCAATTAAATATGTTTAAAAGAACTTTAGAGTGGTCCTCTTTACCTAATGGGGCCACATCATGTTCTTGATCTTCTCTAGCCTGATCATGCTCAACATGTTGATCATGCTCTACATACTCTAAAGTACCAGGATGCACACCATGACCATCTACAAGTTATGCTCCACCCGCACCAAGCTGCATTCCAATGTCATGTGATATTATCATTGCTTGAATGTTTAAAACAAATAGGCATGTAATTACTTTATGGTGGAAATTAATATTGAATAGATTGCACAAGTATTCAATTTTAAATAAACTTTATTGATTTTATTTACCTATGTGTCAGATGCAGTGGAAGATTTTGTTTGCCCAACCAAGACTCTTAGGCATTCAGCCACGGTACCATAGCCTTGTTGGAAGACAATCTTCAGGTAATATTTTGTGGGCACTCTGTTGAATTCAGAGCCCTACATTCTTGCATAAGATCATGAATTTCACTTCTATGGTGTGATAAAACCAAAATTGTTTTCAATTTATTATTTGGATACAATATTTCATTTATTGATACTTACAATTCATGTGGCTAATTTCATATAACTACCAGAGCCAAGTTTGTATTGCCCATGTTTTTCTAGTCTTGCCTTTGTTGCCTTCGATGTGTCGGATAGCCTATGAAAAGTTTGAAATACATTAGATTATGTAAAAAGAAAGAGTAATCAGTATATAATTACATTGTTGATAGTATCACATACCTTCCTTGGCCTGGTGGTGTCTTTCCTTTTTTCTTTTCAGCCTTCTCCTTTCCATCTAACACGGTCCTTCCACCTCCTCTAGAATCATGGGGGACACTTTCATTTTTGTTCTTCTCTAAATGTGACCTATATTGTCCTCACATACTTTAGATAGGTATTAACTTTCTTAAGGACCTTGGTTCGGTTGAATGTTTTATCACGAACAGCACAACTAAACGATTAATGAGCTCATCTTTAAATCTTGATTTTGGGAATTCCACCGTGTATGTATGGTGGGCCCAAAGAGCTCCAATGTAATATCACTTAGATGTTTATAAAAAACATCATTTCCTACAAAATGATCATGGGATCAATAGTCTAAAAATAGCGATCAATAAGTAAATTTCAATTGCATTATATGTAATAATAATTAAAAAAAATTAAAGTACCTGGGACCTCTATCTTTATGGGAACGAAATCCTTAGTCACCACAAATGTAACTGGAAATGTTCCTATATTAGTAATATGGGAAGATCCAGGAAATATCGCTAAAAATATCACCAGATTAGTGGCCTCTACATCCCTAGGCATGTCTCCTGACGCATGTTCTAGCATGTGTTCACTGCCAGAGGGTGCATTAACGGATGCCTACATGGTATGTGTTGCCACATTTCAACCGTCAATATAGGCATGGATGATGGGGTTAGATGATGTGATGTATGTGCAAGAAGATCAGGATGGACACTTGAACCAACCCCTACTCCTCGGCAGCACTTGCAGTACCCTGATCATGGCCAGGAGCATCATGAGGAGGCAAAAAATCTTGTAAAAACAACACATATTTTTAGTTCATGACATAAAAGAGTACAAAATATAAAACCATGAATGAACTTATGTTATAATTAAAGACCTCATGACAGCTTACTTGCAAGTTTTGTGATCTCTCAGTCAATATTTTAACCCTCTCTCTTATCTCATATGTTTGAGGCACTATGCATAACAACTTAAGGATTTCTTCATTGCATTTTTTTTGGGTCTTCCTTGTCATATCGAGAGAGTTTGTTGAATAAGTGATGTCATCATCACATAATATTGACTGCACCTCCCTATGGATGCTCTTGTCTACTCTTGGTGCCTTTCCTTGATCAGTCAACTAAAACAAGAATAATAAAAACATTATCAAAATTAACCCAATAAACTTATCAAAAAAAATAATAATAAAACATTTTGCTCGTATCTAATTTGTACAATTACAATGAGGTAAACCTGTCAGGTAGAAACACCTGAAAATAAATCATGATCTGTGCTCTGGGCCGAAGCCTTCTCCGTACGATCAATGTCCTGTTGTGACAAAAATTTAATATAAAAAAACATTACCAAAATGAAACCAATAGACTTATGAAAAAAAACATAAGAATAAAATGGTATATTGGAGTCATTAATTGGAGGTTGGGTAAAATGGTACATAGTATGTACCAACCCCATAGTAACTATGTTTGTAACTAAGCAATTCAAATTGTAATTGATTAGCAACTCTTCCCCTGCAATTATTGATTTTATCACACATACAAATACATGGTTTCCCTCATGCACCTCGAATATGCAATTGGGTTGCTTATTTGTTGACCCAGGTCATGTACTGTTATAAATCCTACAATATTCCCTTATGCTTTTGGCCTTCAGTCAATGTACATAGCCCTCCTTTATTTTGATCCTTATCTTTTAGTTGTATATAATTTGCTGACAGTGCATACCTACACATACTTCATGTATATCGAACTAGTTGCATCCAATCTTTGTAACTGTAACAAGGTTTGACATACTCCATCAATTCAGTAACTTTCTCATAATAGACCTTTATGTCATCCATGCAAAACAGGCCCAAACCATGTAATGATGATGGTGCCATGCGATATATCCTCTCGTTGACACAAAAATCAGTGTTTATTGGAGGAAGTTCCTTGGGTACCCATTGTTTCCGTAGATGTTTGTACCTCAAGGGCACCTCGACATCACCTATGCTCTCATCATCATAATAACATGACCCCCCTTCTGCAAGAAAAAATTCCATGCATTTATAGAATTTTCTTCTAATCTTTTGACCTCTAGTTGATCTCCCTCTTTTAGACATACTACATGTCTCGCTTTCCTCTTCTCTTCCTGAATTTCCCTCGCTCGAGGAAGAAAAATATGACAAATACCTATTTGGTGGTACCTGCACTCATAAGGATGTTGGATGAAGTTCTTTCATGGTGATGTGGTCCTAAGGTGACATTATGATTAATCTATCATTTCAACGCTAGAATTTCATAGGTTATAAGGTAATCAAGTCTTGATAGATTGCAAGTTATTGTTACTACCGTCCAAATGTGTCCATCACAAATCAAATCTACTTAACATTTTAACTCCCAAACTTTGTAACAAGTGTTAAATGTGACTATGGTCCACCAGTTACACAACCAAGGCCTCAAATGCATTCTCTAATTGTAATCAAAGGACTTTTTCTCTTCATTCAAGTAAATAAAATTGAAGGGAAACACCACCAAGTGGTTTATTGGACACCTACATGACTAAAAATAGCAATAAATTTACATTTAATTTCAATATGTCTAAGTGGTTAACGGGGAGGGAGTGTGTACTAGGCTTGGTTAAGTCATCATAAGTTTATGCTTTGGCAATAAAAAAAATTTAAGTCATCTTAAATCTTCCTATGTCTAATTGCTAGGAGACTTTTGGTATGTTTTAAGGTAGAATGATTGATGAAAGAGCCCAAAGAATCTTTCTCCATGGTATCCAAGTACACATAATAGCGGTCTTCTCTTATACGGTTGGACATGATTTAAAGAAATTAGCTAGGAATTATTCATTTAACCTAAGGTTTTTTCATAATGCCATCATTGGAAAAGTATGATCAAATTCTTCTATTATGAAGAATTGGTCCATGTGCCTCTAGTAATCACCATAAATGTTTGTAAGGATAAAATGACTAATTCCATTAGGTAGGAGAGAATCAACTTTGAGTTCTTCAAAGATTATATTCCTCTATTCATAATTTTTAAGGGTTGTGTGTGGAGGAGGTTATCACTACCAAGAAGGCAGGAGACCTTTCCTTGTATTCTTTTATAATTTTCATTATTATTATTTATTTTACACTTACATTTACAAATACACTTACATATGCATTTATTTTCATTTATTTCTCATGTAGTTTAATATTTTGATCAATTTCATATTATATGTGTTGAAGACTTTAGAATTTCAATTACATTAATTTATGGATATGTTGTATCTATAACACTACAAAACCATATACTCTTTGCATTTACCCTTGCATTTAGAAATACACATTTATATACATAGATATATATTTATTTAATGATATGTTGCATTTATTATTCTAGGAGAGCATCCAATAATTACATTTACATTTACATTTAAAAATACATATACATACATACATATATATATACATACATACATACATACATATATATATGTGTGTGTGTGTGTGTGTGTATCATTTATATTCAATGTTTAGAAACAACCCATTAGGTTTGCACATGGATAAAAATTCATAAAATCATATCTACCATACATATTTTTTTGAAACCTAGGCTTGAACCTCTCATTTCACATGCTTTTCTTCACAAAACTATTGAGGACAGTAGCTATACCTTCTTTATTTCTCATCCTATGTCCTATTCATGCATCCTACAATTACAACAGTATCCATGGTGCCTCTTACACAAGCTACAGTAATCACAAAATGTGTAAGAGCCCCTTTATATCATGTTTGGACTATAAAACCCTCAAAAATAGGGTAACTCAGATTATGATTTGTTAGTGAGCTGTATGGACAAAATCATTAGCACCAGCTCATTCTTGGAGTCTTTTTAAAGAGAAGTGAATCAGGTGGCAGTTAAGTACAAACCTTATAGCATCAAGCTGAATGAGGTGATCAATTTTGATTGGCCAACTGATGAAGAGTACCGGAAATGGGTAAATGTATATTTAACTGAGGAAGAGTGAAAAGGAGTAGGCTGCTAACGATTGAAAAAACAGCTATTGCAGTTACAACAGATTCTAGTTTTGTTTTTTGGTGACAGTCTAGGCATACAATTCTGGAATTTTTTTGTTGTTGCATCAACCATTCTCAGTGAGCACGATGAACAAGAAGATTCTCTGGGGAGATTTTTGTTGTAACAATTTTTTGGAATATCACAAGGCGGTCCAATTCATTGGTGACACGTGTGCTTTTTGACTCGATGCTTGTTTGCTCCTTTTTCTATAAGAAGGATTTCAAGGCCAGAAGTACGGGTTAGCAAGTTGGATATTTTTGGTCAAGTCTAGATGAAGTTGCAGAGCAAATTGTAAAGTCTGGTGGTTTTAGGGAAAATGCAATTTAGGTTTTGAGTCATTTTGCAGTAGGTTTTGAATTCATGGGGATTTGATGTTTTATGATAGTACTAGCATTTGAATTGATATGATTAATTTGAACTCATGTCTCTCCATTGTACAAGCATATCTGAATTTTGAATAAAATGATCAAGGGTTGTTTCGTTCATCTCACTGTTGTGGTGTGTATGATTCTTGTTTTAGCTTTAATTCAAGGAATTAATTAAAATACTTGAATGGGATTGTAGGTGGACATTTTTTGTATAAGGATTTGATAAGTAGTATTGGGTTAGAATACATATTGATAAGATTATAAAGAAATGTTATCAAGGATCTTATACGTGTTAAATATGTCATAACTCCTTAGATGCTTATAAATTTGACTCCTCCAATGGATATATGGGACTGATCTAAGTTGTACTTATTCGTATGGTTCAGTATTTGTTTACCTTTACCTAGAGCTTGCTACAAATTGCAAATCAATGACTACCTTATACTGTGAAATGTTGTTGTAGTTATCTCATGCTCCAAATAGTTGATATTATTGATAAACAGCCAATTCTATTCGGTATTATCCTATTATGTTGAGCTATTAAATGAGATTATCTTTTGTTGTTAATGTTGTTTATGATGATGGTGTAGAGGTTGTAAACACATTAAGGGATCACCCTCTCAGGTCTTGCAGATCCCAAAGTGTAGGAGGTCTTTCAAATCCTTTCTAGTTGGTCTAGGTCCTTCGAGCTGCCTTTTATTGGAATTGGAAATTCCATAGGTAGATTAGAAGATCAACTTGCTTACTATAAAAACAACCAACACCTTGCATATGTTTGTGGTGGATGTATTAAAGAAGAATTGTATGCCTCTATTTCTATTCATTAGATCTACCTTAGCCTAGCATATACTTGGGCTAAGTCTACAATTGCTTCAGAATCATGTGATGAAAGCTATGTGTGATGAAATCCTAGACCTCAACCTAGATGTGGGTAGATTATGGGAGTTTTTCCAAGACCTGAGGCTAGTCGATAACAATGTGAAAGACTAAGCTTTTTTTTTTTTTTGGTCTTATCTTATACCATTTTACGAGAATGGGGGTGCCAATGTACGAGAAGATCTTTGGAAACGAGGCATGAAAATTGAAGGTTAAAAAGAATGGGGGTGCCAAACTTATAGTACTCATTGCCCCTTGGTCATCGATTTTCCCTGAGTACCCTCAACCTCATCCCCGGCCCTGGTATTGACCTTGTTTTCACTCCTCCAAACTCTTCCTCGGCATTGATATTGACCTTGATTTCACTCCTCCAAACTCTTCGTCGGTGTTGGTATTGACCTTTTTTTAACTCCAAACTCTTCCTCGACACTAGTATTGACCTTGCTTTCACTCCTCCAAACTCTTCCTTAGTGTTGATATTGATCTTGTTTTCACTCCTCCAAACTCTTCATTGGTGCTGGTATTGACCTTGTTTTAACTCCAAACTCTTCCTCATCACTGGCATTGACCTTGTTTTCACTACTCCAAACTCTTCCTCAGCGTTGGCATTGACCTTGTTTTCACTACTCCAAACTCTTCCTCGGCGTTGGCATTGACCTTTCACTTCTCCAATTTGATGAGCTACAACCTGGTTTCTTTAGGTATTACAATATGTTAATTAAGTTGAAAATTTTGGTGCCATTTAGCTAGGTTTTAATATTCTACAAGATAGTTAAGCATATATTAGCTATATTTTACATAATAAATAATATAATTATTCAACTTATTATAATTATATATTATATTCTTTAACAAAATTATTAAATACATATAAAATTATTATAATTAATAATTAATAATAAGTATATTTTATATAATACAAAATATAATTAATATAATATATATTTAATATAATAGTAATATATATTAATATGAGAGAGAAAACTAAATTTTGATTGGTTGTTTCATGTCAACAATCCAAGGATGGCATGTGTCCTTGGGGAGTTATGCTCAAGGTAGCATGCCATTTGATTAAAGATATGATAATTCTCCTTTAAGACCTCTTCAATGTACCCATTGCACACTTAAGGAGACAAAGATAAATATAGGGAAGAAAATAGAGAGAGAGAGGGAGATAATGAAAACATACAAATAGAAAGGGAGACAAAGAGATAGAGAGAGGTAGAGAGATAAAGAGATAAGGATGAATAGATAGAGATATAGGGAGGGTGATTGATATATCTCTCCCTCGCTCTCTATATCTCTATATCTCCACTATCTATGTCACTCCCTCTTCCCCCTCTATCTATTGAGCTATCTCTCCCTCTCCCCCCTTTCTCTCTCATTCACTCCATCTCTCCCTCCATCTCTCCTACTTTATATCTCTATCTCTATTTCTCTTTTTATCTCCCTCTCACTCCTCTCTCTATCTCTTTCTATCTATATCCCTTTCTCTCCCTCCCCCTCTCTATCTCTCACCATCTCTCCCTCCCTATCCCTCCCATCCATTGACTCTCTATCTCCACCTCTCTTCCTTTCTCTTCCCATATATCTCTACCTCTTTCTCTTCCCATATATCTTTCTCTCTCTCTTCTTCCCCATCTATCTCTATCTCCCCATATATTAACTAAGCCATGCAAGCATACAATAGTATATGTTGGTAAAAATATAATAGTGTTTTATTAAACTATAAGTAACTTATCTTTCTAATGTCAAGCCTTCTTATAAAAATAGTGTTTTATTAAACTATAAGTAGATTATTGTCACCACTCTTCATTCAACATGAAATGCCAAATGTAGCAATTATTTTGTTGCTTTTGTCAAGTTTCATTAACCACGCTATTTATTGGTTTGAATAAAGTTGTGTTATGACCCTTCATCTCTTAAAAATAATTAGACAATATTAGTGAGATCAGGAAGGGGAGAAAACTAAACTCCTTCAAAATAGGGGTAGTTGTGGGTTTGTTGTTTTCTTTGTATACTATATACTTAGTTCCTCTAGGATAAATAAGTCACTTTAGATCATTTTCTTAGTTGTGTATCCTAACTAATATAGAGTAAGCTTTTTCATTTTAATTTACTACTACATAATAGTTTATGTGTTGAAAGAATTGTTTCCATTCTTTGTAGTTTTTACATTGGAATACAAATCATATTTAATTTCATGCCAATATAATTCTTTCATAAAGATATTTGTTTGAAATAAGTGCTTCATAACCCATCTAATCAAATCATAATTAACCTATCAAAAAGGAAATAGGAATTTTCTAAAGAAAAGAACACTTGACCCAATCATAAGTGTATGGCCTTTGAAGAAAGGAGTGATCCACCTTAGCAATAACAATTACCTAATTTAGACCTGGGTATGTGTAGGATCATGATGGGCCAAAAAGTGGCAACATGAAAAAAGTAGCGTTTTGAACTCACCAAAAAATGTAAAAATCTCGAGTTGACTTTTTTTTTGGGTTGGGTGTTAGTACATTCCTCCATAGCAATGCCTAATCCAAAGTATTAAAAATTGGATATCTGATTCAAATTGGATATCCAATTCATGTCGGATATCCAATTCATGTCTAATATCTAATTTCAAAAACATTTTAAAATGTTATATTTTGGTGCTATAAATCGGATATCCCATTTTTGCACACATATACCCAAGAGTATTTAGGAGGTGGAGGGTGGGCAAGAGAGAGAGAGGGAGAGAGGTAAAGGGAGAGAGAGAGAGGGGGGAAAGGGAGAGAGAGAGAGGGAGAGGGAGGAAAGGGGGAGAGAGAGAGAGAGATAGGGAGAGGGAGAGAGAGAGAAAGGGGTCGAGAGAATTAGGAGGGGGGAGGGAGAGATAGATAGAGAGAGAGGGGGAAAGGGAGAGAGAGATATATATAGATAAATAATTAGGAGGGGAAAGGGAGAGGGGAAAAGGGGAAGAAGGGGAGAGGTAGAAAGAGAGAGAATTAGGAGGGGGAAGCGAGAGGGGAAGAGTGTTGAGGGTAGAGGATAGAAGATTTAAGGGTTTAGCATTTAAGGGTTTATGGTTGAGGGGGTAGGAGGGAGAGACTTGAGAGAGAGAGAGAGAGGGAGGGAGTGGGAGAGAAATAAAGTAAGGGAGGGTCATAGAGGGTAGAGGGTTTAAGGGTTAAGGTTTTAGGTTTTAGGTTTAGGGTTAAGGGGAGAGAGATAGAGGGAGTGAGTGAGTGAGTGAGAGAGAGACCTAAGATAGGGAGAGGGGTAGTGATATTGAAGATACTTGAGAGAGAGAGGAGGAGTGGGAGAGAGATAGAGGGAGGGAGGGTTAAGGGTAGAGGGTAGATGGTTTAAGGGTTTAGGGTTAGGGTGAGGGGAGAGAGATAGAGGGAGGAGGAGTGAGAGAAAGACCTAAAAGAGGGAGAAGGGGTAGGAGGGAGATACTTGAGATAGAGTGAGGAGTGGAGTGAGGAGTGAGGAGGAGGAGTGAGAGAGAGAGATAGAGGATTCAGGAGAGAGAGA
Source organism: Sequoia sempervirens (assembly GCA_007258455.2). Classification (NCBI taxonomy): domain Eukaryota; kingdom Viridiplantae; phylum Streptophyta; class Pinopsida; order Cupressales; family Cupressaceae; genus Sequoia; species Sequoia sempervirens. Next base: position 73,984 of record VDFB02060423.1, on the reverse strand, counting down.
GGGAGGAGAGGAGGAGTAGAGGGTTAAGGCAGAGGGTAGAAGGTAGAGGTTAAGGGTAGAGGGAAGGAGATAAGAGGATTAAGACAGAGAGAGAGAGACCAGAGATGCAAAAGGGGTAGGAGGGTGAGACGTGAGAGAGAGAGGGAAAGAGGGAGGGAGTGGGAGAGAGATAAGGGGTAGAGGGTTAAACATAGAGGGTAGAGGGTTTAAGGGTTTAGAGTTTAAGGGTTAAGGGTTTAAGGTTTATGGTTAATGGTTTAGGGTTTATGGTTTAAGGGTAGAGGGGAGACACATAGAGGGAGACACATAGAGAGAGTGAGTAAGAGATAGATAGAGACCTAAGAGAGGGAGAGGGGGTATGAGGGAGATACTTGAGAGAGAGAGAGAGAGGGTAGAGGGTAGAGGGTTTAAGGGTTTGGAGTTTAAGGGTTAAGGGTTTAGGGTTTAGGGAGATAGAGGGATTTAGTCAAAGACAAAATCCCAACCTTAGGATTTTCCCAACACCATAAAAGACTAGTAACATAAGACAGGGCAGGAAAGGATAGATTCAAAAGATGCAACATATTGTGTTGATATGTCCTTCAATCTTCTTAAGAGGATCCATGATCTATTTATAAAGGAAGTGACTTCATAGATGCATCAAGTTCAATTATGCATCTTTAAAACAATGAGTAAGCATTTCAAGTTGTTGTCAAGCCCCTCTCACCATAACCCTATTAGACAGTCACACATCACATAGGAAGGTGAGTTGTTAGGTCACCCACATATGTGACAGGTGATTGTCCAATAAAGGTAAAATGAGGAGACTATGTGTATTTATTACACATAACAAAAGAAGAGCAATGGTTGAATCAAGGTCATGATACAATTACAAGGACAACACCTTTCAAGAGCTATAGGAGGCAAAGGGGATTGATATTATTCATTCATGGGTGTACTGGTGAAAGTGAATGCAATAGGTAAAGATAATTTTCATTGATAAGGACAACCAACAATGAATGCTACAATGGTCTCATGAAGGACAATAACAAAAACAAAATCTAAAGTTGCACAAGGCTCTATTCAAGGCCTTCGCAATCAAACATTAGGTGAACAAGTTACCAGATAACATTTAATGCATGATGTTTTAAGGAAAGGCATAAAAGGAAAAGACATTCAAGAAACATCAACTCTAGTTGGCACAGATAATATGCCTATTGAAAACATGTCATTACAAGAGGTTTATGACAACAATGGAACCCTCATATCATGTGATTGAGATGCAATTTCTATGCTTATAACCTTTCATATAGGGGTTTTGGTCATCATGATTGATCCGACATGGATCATGATTGCATACAAGAAACCAAAAGTTACAAATGACAATTAAGCAATTATGATTCAGGAGAGGTCTCATTTTGGAATCCAAGGCCATAGTACAAGTGTATATGAACAACAACTATGAGGTTATGCTACAAGACAGACATGTAGGTTCATTTAGGACATTAAGCATTACAATGGTACAAGTGCATATGAACAACAATCAACAATCAACAACAAGTAGTGAAGGAAGAAAAGCACATTTGTATTTTTACCTTTCCATACCATTGATCATCCATTCCAACAATAGGCTATAATAGTGAAGGCATATTCTTGCACAGCGGTGTTTTAATGAATATATTCAACATAAAAACCATCATAAATCATGGTGCTTCAAGGGAACAAAGCATAGTCATGAATAAGAGCAGTACCATTAAAGGTTACAGGTTTGTCTTCATGTTATCTATGAATTTGAAAAAATAAATCTACACTGGGTGACAACATGACTATAGCCACGAAATGGATTATAGTGAGATAAATAATATAAATGGTTGTTGCCACTATCTAATTTTCTCTTTGGATATTCATTACTACGTCCTAACAAGTGAATAGCAAAGGGATAGGTGTCAATAATATACCTTCATTTGACCCAATAAGGCATTGCTTAGAAATCATTTCATATCTTTTTGAAAAAATCAAAAGGAGGACTGATGTATCCAATTGTAAGAAGAGAGCAATGTCGAAGGGAGGGGTAGTACCATCATCTTAGGCACCACTGTTGCAAGATGATAAATGAAAATCCTTGTGTTTGTATGCATGGAGGTCCTAAAGCATACTTTGGGTAAGGTGCATTCATGGCATCTTTTGGTGAAAGGTTTCCCAAGCATGAGCAAAGATCCAGTGTTCCATCAGGCTATTTTCAAACAATTATACACTAATCCCTCCCCTAGGGTGTTTCCTCCCATCAAAACCAATCCCTTATTCCTATCATTTGTTGACAAGAGCAATTGATCTAGGAAGTCATCATATAGGTTTCTACTTAAATAATCAATCTGGCCAGCATGCTACTTTGTCGGTGCCATCTTGAGTAAACAAGGGCTTCCTTGCTATCTCAAACCTTAGACAGACTAAAGCTAAAAAAAATGTGAAATTATAGAATAGAACTTTGCAATTTCCCATAATTCTCCCTCTCTCAGGTCTCTCTCTCTCACTCACTCCCTCTATCTCTCTCCCCTCTACCCTTAAACCCTAAACCCTAAACCCTTAACTCTTAAACCCTAAACCCTCTACCCTCTACCCTTAACTAGGTCTCCCTCTATCTCTTTCCCACTCCGTCCCTCTCTCTCTATCAAGTCTCTCCCTCCTAGCACCACTCCCTCTCTCAGGTCTCTCTCTCACTCACTCAGTCACTCTATCTCAAGTCTCTCCCTCCTACCCCCTCTCCCTCTCTTAGGTCTCTCTCTCACTCACTCACTCCCTCTATCTCTCTTCCTGATGGAGCTTCAAAATTTGTTCCTTGTTTTCCTTTCCTGTCATACCTTATGTCTCTGGTCTTTCATAGTGTTTGGGAAAATCCTAGGGTTGGGGTTTTAGCTTTGTCTTCATGTAAAATCCTAGTGTTTGTCTTACACCTTGGGTGGGATCTATTTCACTGTTACTTTTGGAGGGCCTCTAAAACATCTTATGCCCCATCATTTCATGTAAGGTTGGGTCCCTTTGGTCTTAATATTTTATTTCCTCTCAAGAATTTTATTTTTCCCTAAGTCTTAGTCGGCCTTGTGTTTCATCCTTTTAAAACAACTTATGTCAATTGTTTATCATCCGCCTAGTGATGTCCCCCTAGTTCTTTTAATAAATGTTTTATTTTACAGAGGGTAATTTTTGTGACCATTGATTGACTATTTTTTGATCTCAGCCATTCCTAGCCATCCCACGATGACCCCACCACACTGCTTTGGTTGATCATGATATTGCAGGCGGGTGCCACATGTCCCATCTGATGAAGCCGAAGGGGATGAGTTTGCATGACCGTTGATGAATCATCATTTGATCTCAACGGTTGCCCACCATCGCATGATCATAAATCACAAGGTCTTTATTGATCACGATATCATAGGTGACTGCCACGTGTCTTATTTGGTAAAGCCAAAGGAATAAGGGAAATACCTTGGTAAATTAATTTGTCTTTAATATGTTATGCAACAGGTTACTAAAGTGTTCTTCAAATGCACGTATTTCAAATCTACGGAGATGTTATAATCTGGGCGGGAAAGCTGCTAGATGGTTAATGATAAAGTCGGCAACAGTTTTGAAGGAACTGGATCACCGATGATCAGGATCTACGATTGCCTGCTATCACATGATCAGAAGTTGCAAGGTCTTTACTGCTTGCGATATCGTAGGCAACTGCCATGTGGATTTCCTTTGCAACGTATGGTATGGTGGGTCCCTTATTTCCATGTTGGCGATTGTGTCAACTTGTTTTGAAGGTAGTTGTTTGATGATTTGATCAAACTAACAAATCAATGGCTAATATTTAAATCAACATCAAATATGATTGGATTCATTTGTGCAACACACGAGTAAGCTTTAATGATGGATGAGACACTTGCTAGCATGATTTGATTAAAATAAAAAACAATTCTCCTACTTTTATTGTTGTATACCTTGGAATTTATCCTATTCTAGTGCATAAAATAACTCAAAATGCGAATGATAAAAGACCAAGGACACCTCAAGATTAGCCAAAAGAGAGTGACAAAACAAGAAGGAAAATAGATAAAATAAGACACAAACGGTTTTACCTTCCTTGCAGTTGATGTCTCTTTGATTGGCCCTTGCTTGGAATGATATGTGTGCTCCTTGATGGCTCTTGATGTGGCTAAAATGGAGGATTTTACTATGTGCTTGAATATAAATGCAAGTGAATGTAATTGAAGGCTAGATGAATGCAAAAAATGGCAGCATGTAGTTATGAAAATCCAAAAGTGTTGTAAATGCCCTTAAGGAGGAGGTATTTATAGAAGAATTTGAATTCTCTAGAGAATTCAATGGTTGAGATTCATCCAACAAGGTCAAGATGATGGGCTATGGTGAGTTGAGAACCCACAAGCCCTCACATCTTGACATGTGGAGGGTGAAGTGGCCAAGGTGATATGAGATGGAGGTGAGTTGTCAAAAAGGTACATGAGGTGGAGGAAGGACATGCACCTTGGGGAGTGAGGAGATTTCCTCAAAAAGGGATTCCTTGTCTCCAAGTGGGAGTGAAAGGGACATTTGAGGAATTTTGGAATTCCTCAAAAATCTACATGGGAAAAGGAAAGGTGGTTGGGGATATAAATGTGAATTAAAAATTCACATTCCTAGGATGATCTAGAGGTAAAAGGTGGGCTCCAAAAAGGTGGGACTTGGTCACATGTGGAGATTGTGACAAGTCCAAGGTTCTAGAAGCCTTGGAAGAATGGAATGTGAATTAAAAATTCACATATAAAGGAGGGGAATCTAGGACAAATAAATGTGAATTAAAAATTCACATGGGAAAGGGGGTCAATGCCAAAAGAAGGTAAATGCAAAGGTTGGCTAAAAAGTGGTGCTAAATCTAGCTAATGACCTTGGTTAAGGTTGTGCAAACATTGGATTAGGCTAATTAATGGAAGATTAGAGGCAAGTGGAAAATGTAGGAGGATGTGACATTAATCTCTGATTAAGAGGATGCACATCATAATCATGAATTAATTAACTTAATTCAGATTAGGGCAAGGTTATGGAGGATGTGACAAGGAGAGAGAAAGTGAGGAATTTTAAATTGATTTTAAATCAAAAGGGGGAAAATGACTAAATTAAATAAATTAGCGTATTTATTTAATTTAGAGAGGAATAGGGTAAAAGACAAAGTATTAATTATTAAATTAAATACTTTGTCGATATGAGACAAAAGGTGTAATATTAATACGATAGATGGAAAGGCAGTAAATTTAATCATATGGAAGTGATTAAATTTGGATGTCTACAATTGTATCACAAAGAATTCAAGTATTTTGTGAAGCAGTCTTAGAGCCAAAATCAAAGTTGCAAGTTTCTACAGCGAAGAATTGGGATTTATGCAAACACAAAAGTCATGAGTTAATTTTTGTGTCGCCTAGTTATTCTGCACTTTAATTTGAAAAACTATTTACTGTATGCTTGTTATTGGGCTTGTTGATAAATGTTTTAGGGCTATAGGTTGATTGAATTATGGGGAATTGTATGGTTTTATTCTGTAATTTCATTTTCTGGTTAGTCCTAATTATTTGAAGTGTGAAATAGTAAGTAAGCCCTAGTTTATCCAAAATGGAGCCTCCAAAGCAACACTCTAGCCAAATTGATTATTTGAGTAGGAACCTATATGATAATTTCTTGGATCAATTGCCATTGTGAACAAATGATAGGAAGAAGGGGTTGGTTCTGATGTGAGGAAAAATCCAAGGGAAGGGATTGGTATATAATTGTTCAAATATAGCCGATGCTAGGGTTCTTCTTACAGGTTTGGAGATGTTTAGAATGTGGTATGGATAGATGAATTTTCCTCACCCCTTCTCAAATGGTTGGATGTATGATATGTGGAATTTAGTTGTGTCAAATGTATTCCCTAATATAGATTTTCTTAGCGTCATGGCTGCAATATATGACCCTGTTACGCAGGTAATCAAGGACAATGATGGAAGGTTTCTATTGAGCATTAATAGAGAAGAGGTCCAACAGGTTTTTGATTTGAGTGAGCTAAGTGTATACTTAGTTCCTATCAATCTTGAGGAAATGAAGCAGGAATATGGAAAATTAAAGTCTCTTTTTAGAGCTAAGTTGCTTCCACCTCATCTAGTTAGGGCAGGGGGTTCAAAATTTCATATTAGCCCTAGTAATCAAGAACCATTCAAAGTAAATTGTTTTACAAATCATTTCTTGGCCACTTTTTATTCATTGTGCCAGATTTTAGGTTTCAATCCTAGCACGACGATGCCCATTGCCTACATGTTCATGGGGGTGCAAATACAACACCCCAATTTCTCTGACTTATGATTTTGCCTCCTTTTTGGCTGAAAGGATACATAAAGGGTTATTAAATTTGTAGTAGAATGATACAGGCACTCAATTCTTTTGGTATTCTATGTTGATGCATATGTTCTTGTGCAAGAATGTTGACTTCTTTTCTGAGAAGATGGAATTAAGGCAATTTGTTGATGGAGAAATATTGCATGTACAGATATAGATTGCAGACTTATCATGTAATAAAGAAGTCACTAGTTATGTGAAACTTGATAATTGATTTTCTTCCAGATTGAGGGCTAGACTAATGGTGAATGTACCCAGGATCCCTGAGGAATTGCATGATTTCCTCAGACTGAAGGGGAGGAGGCCAAAATTAAAATTCTACCATAACTAGGGTGACATTATTCCATACCCGTCAACACTATTTTGAGGGTATATGGTTTTCAAGGAACCCCCCATATCCCGCCATACAATGTGCCACTAAGAGTGGGATTTGTAGAGGTTATGTGGAAAATAGGTTGTATCAATGAGGATAACCTCACTGGGAGGGGTAAGGGAACCTTTTTCCTAGATTATATAGTGGTATCTGATTTTGTATTTTCAAAGGGAGGATGGGTACACTTTGGAAAATTCTTTGATGATTACCACTTAAGGTGTGGTCCAAAGAGGAAACATGATCCTAAGGGCTTATTTTCCCTTTTCAGACAGAGAATAAAGGGTGGCAATTTTTTGCATGAGTTCAACTTTCCTGAGGACCTGATTAGAAACAAATTTGATCTAAATAGGTAGGAGTTGAACAAGGAGAAATGGATAGCTTATGATAAGCTATTAGATATTGTGCACAAAATGGATCCAAAGTATGATCCATTGTTGGATTTCAGTCCACAATATAAGAAAATTGATTTTCTGATGGGGAACTTCAAAGAAATTATGGGCACCTTGAGGACCAAGAAGATAAACTTGGAATTGAGTCAGGGTATGCAGGAACAAGGTGTCAGGCCAATGGAAACAAGGCCAACATACCAGCCTACAAAAAGGTGGCCCATTTACAGGAGGAAAAAGGTTGACAACAGTGATGAAGAAGAAGTGGACAAAAAAGGTAAACAAATAATGAAATTTCCTACACATCTAGGTCCAAAGCTCAAAACACCTAAGGAAATTAAGATTATTGATCTGGAATCATCACCAGAAGATAGTCCTTCATCACCACCATCTGAACCAAGCCCTAAGAGGCAAACGACTGATCAACCACCAGAGGATGTGATGGATGAGATTTTTTGTTACTGATCAAGATATGTAGATTGGTATGCCTTCCCCTCCTAGGTCAGCTGAATTGGTTTTATCCGATTTGGATATGAAAGGAAAATGTGTACAAGATGCAAGAATGGAGGCATGTAAGGATTTTCTTGATGATGATGAATTTATAAAAACTCTTGTCTTCTTGCAACTGGTATGGAGGATGAAATTTGAGGAATATCAAGATAAATGTAAAAAGAGGAGAGAGTTGAGACCTGGTGGGTCAGACCAAGAGAATGATGAGGAAGTGAAAGTTGAATTAATAGAAGAACTCAAGAACATTACTCCTGATGAAGGAAGAAAATTGGTGACTCAGGCTGGTGTATTGATTTTTCCTAAATGGGACATTGCAGACATTGTAGCATTTAATGCTATTCTAAAGTCCAAGCATCCCTTGCAAAACTTTGAAGAAGAGGTCAAGGAAGCACTACAAGACTTTGCCTTTAGTGAAGAGTATGAGACTTTGGAAATTTGGACATTGGCCCCACAAGGGAGAAAGCTAGATGTTACAGATATTAACCCAAATTTTAGAGGAGGGTTAATAATAAAAAGATCTTTAGAGACCTCAACCACTGAGGCCACTAATCTAACTGTGAATGTGGCCAAATTGGCCCAAAAGACTGCTGAAAGAGAAGAGCTTAAAAAGAAGAGCCTGATGGAGAAGTATAAACTTTTGATTGAGGAATACAACAAAATGCAGCAAAAGAATGTTGAGTTGTAGACTAAGGTGGATAGGTTTAGGTATAAACAGATTGGGGAGACATCAAGTGCTCCAGGAATCAGTTCATTACCTTCCACATCAGGGTTAATGCCTCCTGCTTCTCCAATTGTTTCCACACTAGGGTCTCCTAGTCAGAATCCTTCCCTTACCCCTCCTTTAGAAAAAATTGATGAAGAAACAGAGCTCTCTGTTGATCCTACAAAGAAGCAGCTCATGCAGAAAATTGAAGAATTACAGGCATCATTAAAGGTAAGTCAAGAGGGATCTCTTTCAAAGAAAAAGGAGATTGTCACTATTGTCTTGAGGCACTTAAATGAAAAGGTTGATAATAGATTATCATCTATACATGCTTTATATTCTTTATTATTTGATGCAATAAATAATATAGATAGGGACCAGGAGGTAGTGATGCCACTAATTCAAAATTGAATCCCTAGGGCCAATGATTTGGGTATAATGTATACAACCTCAAGGTTTGATAAAAATAATAGGCCTCAATCATTAAAGCCTATTTGTGTGTTAGTAAAATCATTGCAAGTTTTTTAGACCTTACCAGATGACTTGAGTAGGAGGATCAGGGAATTGGTGAAGAATTTTGATGATTGGGGTAACACATTGTTACCTGATATAATTGATGAGCAAGGGAATATTAGCTCACTCCAGCAGTGGCAAGATCAGGCAAATGAGGTCATCAACGACCAAATTAAATTAATTTGTGATGACTCAGATTATGATTTTTTGGTGAGCTTTATGGATAAAATCATTAGCACCATCTCATTTTTGGAATCTTTTGAAAGAGATACAAATTAGGTAGCGGTTAAATATACACCTTATAATGTTAAGGTAAATGAGGTAATTAATTTTGACTGGTCGACTGATGAAGAATATCATAAATGGGTAACTAAATATTTAACTAAGGAAGAATAAAAGAAGTGGGTTGCTAACGGTTGGCAAATAAGTTGTTGCAGTTACAACGGTTTCTAGTTTTGCTTTGGTGGCAGTCTTGGCATGGGATTCTTATGGCTTTTGTTGCTACATCAACTTTTCTCAGCTGGCACGATGAACAGGAATATTCTCCAGGGTGATTACTATTGTAACAATTTTTGGAATGTCACCAGGTATTCCAATTGGCTGGTGACATGTGTACTTTCTAGCCCGATGCTTGTTTGCTCCTTCATTTTCTATAAGAAGGATTTCAAGGCCATAAGTATGAGTTAGCAAGTTAGATAATTTTGGGTCAATTCTAGGTGAAGTTGCAAAGAAAATTGTAAAGTTCAATGGTTTTAGAAAATGCAATTTAGGTTCTGAGTCATTCTATAATAGGTTTTGAATTCGTGGGGATTTAATGTTGTATAATAGTACTAGCATTTGAGTTGAAATGATAAATTCAAACTCATGTCTCTCCAATGCACATGCATATCTTAATTTTGAATAAGATAACTAAGGGTTGTTTCATTCATCTCACTATTGTGGTGTGTATGATCCTTATTTTAGCTTTAATTCAAGGGATTAATTAAAATTCTTAAATGGGATTATAGGCAGATATGTTTCGTATAAGGATTTGATAAGTAGTATTGGGTTAGATTACATATTGATGAGATTGCAATGAAATGTTATCAGGGATCGTATATGTTATGTGTTAAATCTATCACAAACCCTTGAATACTTATGAATTTGACTCCCACAATGGATATATGGCATTGATCTAAGTTGTATGATTCAGTATTTGTTCGTCTTTACCTAGAGCTTGCTAAAAATTGCAAATCAATGACCTATTTTATCTTGGGATTGTGTTGTAGTTATCTCATGCTCCAAATAGTTGATAATGTTTATGAATAGCCAATTCTATTCGATGTTATCCTATTATTTTGAGCTATTAAATGAGATTATCTGTTATTGTTAATGTTGTTTATGATATTGGTGTAGAGGTTGTAAACACATTAAGGGATCACCCTCTCGGGTCTTGCAAAGTTGGCTGAAGTGTAGGAGGATTTTTTAAAGTCCTTGTCAATTGGTCCAGGTCCTTCAAGCTACCCTTGATTTGGATTAGCAATTCCATAGGTAGATTAGAAGACCAACATGGTTACATTGTAAAAAAAAACCAACACTTCCCTCTACCCTTAACCTTAAACCCTAAACCCTTAACACTTAAACCTTAAACCCTTAAACCATCTACCCTCTACCCTTAACCCCCCCTCCCTCTATCCTCTCTTCCACTCTCTCTCTCTCTCTCTCTCTCTCTCTCTCTCTCTCTCTAGAGTATCTCCATCCTACCCCATCTCCCTCTCTTAGGTCTTTCTCAACCCTTAACGCTCCCTTCCTTTATCTCTCTCTCTCTCAAGTCTCTCCCTCCTAGCACCACTCCCTA
>VDFB02060423.1:23435-63175 GCA_007258455.2 Sequoia sempervirens | reverse complement strand
TTTTAAAGTATTCAACATATCATTTCAAAAACAAGGTAGTTAAGCATTTAGATCAGTAGATTGCAGTAAAGAATCCATCACGAATATAGGACAATTTAGATCAGAAGACAGTAAATCACTAGGAAAAATGACAGATGGAGATCTAGCAAAGTGACCACCTTCCCAATAAATGTTGACTGACCATCAAGCCTAGAAATCCCAACAAAATTTGTAGGTGCACCACTAGGGGCCTTGACAAATGCATATGCTTCAGCCAATGAACATCTCCCACCGTGTGAACAAAATCAATCAGCATCTCCCCTAAGAAAACTATCAAACCACTGTTAAGCTGCTGGCCTCCCCAACGGCATCTTTTTGAACCCTACTCAACACAACAAACCCAATTCAAACTTTGTCATATCTTGTGTAGTATATGTAAATACAAACCCAAAAATCCAATTATGAACATAATGCCAAACCTGCATAAGAGAGATGCAATATGCAGAAGATACAGTGAAAGGCCAATACATATTTTTGTGGGAGAGATGTAACATCAACGATGTCTGACATGTCCAATAAATTATACTGCCAATGCTTGTGAGGATTATTCAATTCTATCACTTATTGCACTGTCCATGTTGTAGTATTACTCAATACATGTTATCAATGCCTATGCTGCTCTAGTCAGTTAAATGAAATTTACATTAATAGACAATATGCAGAAAATGAGAGAATATTAAACAAACAAATTACAGAAGTGGAAGATAAACATACTCTGCACAGGCTTTATGTGTCTCCACATAGACCATAATGTCAGCAGTTTCTAACTTCAAATGAATGTGAGAGAATGCTCTAAACTGCAGAAGAGAGATGCAAGAAGATAAAAATACAGGAAAAAAGCCAGTACACATTTTGTGGGAGAGACGCACTATCTCCAAAGCCTGACATCCTCAATAAATTCTACCGGTAATGCAAGAGAGGATTATTCAGTTCTATTGATGTGCCACTATCCATGTTGCAGAATTATTCATTACATGTTATGAATGCCACACCATCATAGATTGAGGGCAATTCCCAATTAAAATTCCTAGTTGCAGAATTATTTAGCGCATGCTATCAATGTCAATCTTCTGTAATGTCATTTGCATGTTGTGCCTAGTCTTTTGCAATTTTATAAAAAAACAAAACCTAAATCAAGAGTTTTATTTTCCTAGAATCTTTTGATCTCCCAATTCATCAGTTTTACAATTGAAATGCAATTTCTGTGGAATCACAATTAGTTGTACACAAGTACATGTTATTTCTTTTCGACTTGGATGATATGCAAAATTGCTAGTACCATGCAGCTTTATTTAATAGCTGACGTATTATCTGCTCATATTTGCCTGTGTGCACATAAAGACAAATAGGCTTTTGCATGCAAGCCACCAAAAGCAACAAAAGTCTGGTGTTCTAATCTTCTTCTACTAATTTGGAACTACTGCTTTGTGCCAGAAACCACTTGTCTCAATATAAAAGGTTACAAAATATTGAGGTTCTTTTTACTGTTACCACATGGCAGAAAGTTGTGCCTGAATATAACCATCAATAAAATTTTCCTATGTTGGCTTGTATTTGTGCCATGCATTAAGAGGATTGAGAGTAAACAATCTGCCACCATGTTGAGAGTACGAGAGGACATTCTATGGCATAAATTTACAAGAAGATATAGTTGGTGTAAAAAGACACATTGTACGATGGGTGCACACCATACAGGAACACTCAAAGTAAGAAGATTGTCAAGAAACACAACCAACCTATAATTTGCAGTTGATATGATTTCCTAACATCCACCATAGCTAATTTGACATCTCAAGAAGCAGAAACAAGTCATGTATCCTCAAACACAAGGGAATAAATAGGGCCAGAATGAGGAACCCATGAGACTATGGGTGCTTTTTCATCTCCTCCTCCTCCCTGAGTTTTGAGCATTCAAACAACTATCAAGCTATGATTAAGGAAAAAAAAAATTTCAAAGTGTTCACCCAAATTTCGGTGATCTAAAAATGACGCCCCTGCATCAATCTGTTGTTTTTAGGGTTAGAAATTTAAAATAATTTGGTTTTGTGATGTAATAGTATGAGAAGCATGAAGCAAACAAAGATCTAGAGCATGCACATAGGCACAAGATAGAGGAGGTGGTCATTGCAGCTGCTACTATGGGCAGTGGTGGGTTTGTATTCCATGGATGCCAAGAGAAGAAAGAAGACAAGAAACATCACCATCTCTTCTCATTTGCAGTGCTAACAATAAATCTATTACAGAGATAGATATATGTAAAAAAGGAAAATTAATCAAAACTCCCTACAATATAGTTACAAAATGAACAAATCAATTAAGACTATCAACATTACCTTTGCTTTCTAATCCTCAAACCCAAATAGACATAGATTTTTTTAATTTTGTTTTGTATCTTGTCAGCAAGGGAAGCTCCTAAGTGAGCCATCATGTAAACGTATATGAACCTGACAGTGTACAGAGGCCTCAACATGGCGAGTGAACACATGCAAAACCCTCGCACACCCTGCCATTCTAAGGTTGGCCTCAAAAGACATGAAAATGGTATTATTGTCCCCTTGAGTTGGGTCATAATCTGGATTGAATCTTACAGAAAATGGCTCCACAGGTAGAGTTATGCCAATAAATTGAGATCTCTGAGACATCACTTCCCCTGCAGGAATAAACATGAATCCAATCTAGCTGCCCTCATAATTAAGCTGCAGGGTGTTGTTATACTAGTTAAAACTTGCCCTGTTGGGATTCTTGAGTGTCAGATGAACTGAGATGGTGAAATTTACAGTACTGTTTCCTGGATCTGGAAAGTCAGAGACATGGAAATCAGGGACCTGTAGAGCATTGACTGTGATTCTGGGATCCTTGGTAAACCCTCCAATATCCATTGTTGTTAAGGTAGTCCATTGTTAAGTACAGGCATGGAGAGACCGGATTAGTCAAGATTCTGAAGCTTGAACAAGACAGTTCAAGCCTAATGTACCATTGAGAGATGGTGTCTTTTTGAACAAGACAATTCAAGATTCGCAAAGTTCTTTTGAAATCTTGTCCACCTGACTGGGATCTTCTGACAGAGTGCAACCAAAACCAAATAATACAAGATTACAAAGCAAATAAAGGATATCTTAACAGAAATATTACTGACTCAATAAATTACTCAATTTCTGATTTCCGTTGGTCTCTGAGCTCTGAGAAGACTTATCTCCCTCTGAAACTTCTTGAACATATCTCTTATGAGTAACGGTTGCATATCTCCAAGCACAAGCCACGGGCAGTGCGGGAGCAAAGATCGTTGGGTGGGTGGCGTTCGCATCCTAGCAGCCGCCACGGGACCATCTTCCCCAACCTTTAGCCTCCTCAGCCCCGCCGCACGCCTTGAACACACCCTAAATTATACCCTAAACCCTAAATAGCTTCACAATGGCGGTGCTAGTAAGATAAAAGATAAGATTGCAACAATTACATTTTCATTTTCTGTAATAACTGTCTGCAGATATTTGTTCATCCTCTGCAATAACTACTATGTGCCATCGGGGAAAACTCATTGAGCCGCTCGGATGCATTTGATCGCAGGCGATTGCCTGTCCAAGAATCTACACCGTCCGACTAAAAAGACCTTGCAAATACTAAGCATAGGACCTTGATTGTAACAACAATAACCAAGATTTTATTTGCCATGTTAAAGGGATCCTCCCATTAATTGCAAACAATACGTGCATGATTACATATATTTTCTAGTTTAATTTTTTATTGACTTGAATAGACATTAATTGCTAAAATATTCATGAATTAACAATTTTCAACATTTTATTTATAAAAGGATAAAAAAGGAATTTTTTGAAAGGCTCCTCGTGACCGTAACCTAGATCTCCTCCCAATATGAATAAAACTACGTCAAATCACGCAGATCTTACTAGTACCTTGACGGCAAGTTCGAGGAAATTCCCAGCTCGTCGGCACGAGAGCGACAAGAGCCGTCTGCAACTAAGAAATTTCCATACACCGACTTCTTTCCTGACAAATTCTTTAAAAATTCCAACTATCTCCAGCTGGTCTTCAACGGCTGGACGGTGACGAGCAGCTTCCTATCCATTTCTGCTCTTAATTTGCGCTACCCGATTCATCAAGGCGTCGGTGATGAAATCTATAACATCGCCTCCCCATTCCTCTGCCATGCATGCTCTACTCCTCTCTCAGGATTCAAGAAAAGTATTAGGAGAAGTAAAATGGAGGAATTTCAGGATTTTCTGCCACTTATGGCGGAGAAAATGGGGGAACCCGATTTTATGGCGGAGCTGTGTAAAGGGTTTCGTCTGCTAGCCGATCCACAGCGGGGTTTGATCACTGTCGAAAGTTTGAGGAAAAATTCTGCTATTTTAGGGGTGGAATCTTTGACAGATTCGGAAATACAAGCGATGGTGCAGGAGGGAGATTTGGACGGCGACGGAGCTCTGAATGAGCACGAGTTTTGCGTTCTGATGATTCGACTTAGCCCTTCTTTCATGGCGGAGGCTGAAAAGTGGCTCCAGGAAGCTCTGCTCAATGAATTGGAAGAAACGTTGAAAGAATGTAAAGCTTAAAATTTAGAGAAACGTTTATTTGAATATATTTTGTTACAGATTTTATCTATCCTGCCTTTCATCCCTGTTTTTTTTATGAGATGTGACCGGCAGCTTCTGCATCAAGGCTACTTTAGGATTTCATGCATGCTTGGGCTCCTAAGGAAATCCTGGTTCTAATGTAGGCAAATCAAATAGATGAGCACACTGATTTAATTGAGAAAGATGGTGATATTTTTTCCTTAATTTTAATTTTTTTTGGGTAAGAAATGAGGGTATGAGAACACAAAATAACATGGAGTAAAATGTGCTTATTGCATACTTGTAAGATTTCTAGTGAAGCTACAATCTATTTAAAGGTGTTTATTGAAATGAAAGTTGAGGATTTCACTTTGGAGTCTCCTTAGTTTATGTTCATTAAGTACTTAATTTTAACTTCATAAATATAAATCAAACATTATTATTTCTTTAAGATTGAGTGCACATATTTTTTTGTGGGCATGAAGTTGAAAAATGAAAGTTAGGTTTTCTCTACAAATTAATTAATTTAGATTAAGTTGGATTGTTAGAGTGGAGTGGATCAAATCAATTAATATAAGATAGTAAGTATACTATCTTAAATAGTAATTAATGAAGATAGATTGTTTAGCTTTGTAATAAAGAATGTGTGTCGATTAATGAAGATAGTGAGATCTATGTGTCTCAAAACTTAGTGATGTCTAGATAGTTGTGTATATGGATTAGAGTTAGAATATTCTCCTTTTCTCTGCACTAGATCAACTTTGTTATTCTAGATCTAGTTCGTGCCTATAAACGATCTATGTTAGTGATCTCTATTTTTGAGGATCTTTAGATTTTGTCCTATGAATTCTGAGAAAAGTAGGTTATTGGACAACAATATTCTTTGCCACACTCTTTGGGTTTTTCTATCAAAATGGATGTATTTAAAAATATCTTGATAAACAACAAGCTTCAAACATGCACATTAATGCAAATGTGCTAGGATGAGTGTGATCAACATAACAAATGCAAATGATTGTTATTTTTGATTTTATATAGATCTTATTTTGTGTATTTTTAGATAATAGAGATATGCTTGGATTAGATGATTAGAATAAATGAAATGAGTGCCTTTCTATACATCAACATAACTCCAAGTTATAAAGATTTGTGCAAAGTTGACTTGGGACCAAAGTG
Organism: Sequoia sempervirens; assembly: GCA_007258455.2. Taxonomy (NCBI): domain Eukaryota; kingdom Viridiplantae; phylum Streptophyta; class Pinopsida; order Cupressales; family Cupressaceae; genus Sequoia; species Sequoia sempervirens. Next base: position 57,389 of record VDFB02060423.1, on the reverse strand, counting down.
TAAAATAGGACCACTTGATTAAAATGCTTGATTTTGATTTTATTTTTATGTGGAGCAAGATCTTGGTTGTGAGTACCACCTCACACCCATAAATATTACTTGGGTCAATGAGCCTAGTTGGATTAGTGTTTTATAGGATTTGACACTTGATTAGGATTAGGTTAATGATTAGAATTAGACAAATAAGCTAATTGGAGAGGGATTATGTGCATATAAGCATAGAGTTAAGCAATGATAATAGGGATAGGTGCAAGCAAGGGTATGCATTTGAGTTGAACCATGCACAAAAATGTGTCATTTGTATCTATATAAATGCATTAAATCATCACCTCAAACAAAGCATAAATCCAAATAGGGAAATGCATCAAGGATGTGTTTTTTGCCATCACATTTTGCCCCCACTTGAGGTGCATGTGAATCTATATATGTAAGATTCCCAAAAATGAAAAACTAAATGAAATAGATAGATGAATGTGTCTTCCATAAAGGATGGAGATTACCGTTCTATTTTCCTTTGTTTTGCATATGTTCTCCAATGAGTTCTTGTAAGACAATGCATACAAATTAAATAAGTAGCTTTTGATTTGTAAGACATTGAATACAAAAATGAGAATGTTAGCAATCATGTATGACCCCCTTCAAGATCCCATAGGGAAAAATTGATTGAAGGAAGATTTTGTTAGATATATAAATAATAAACTTGAACATATTTAATAGATTGACAATGGAATGCATCATGAGATAATCATACTAAAGTCATGATAAATCAATAGCAAATAATAAGAATATAAATATATATAATCATCCAATAATTATAATATAATAATTATAGGTAGAATCTAGTACACCATGAGAATTATAATAATGGACTATGATATTATACCCAAAATCTTTATTTAATCTAGTGCTTATCTTCATTGCACGATATCTTTGTAGTTGTATAGACGTATTTATAGGTCATATTTTGTGGTGTTTCCTCATTGCTAGTAAATAATAATTGTGTTAGCCTTCTTTCATTTGTAGTGATGCATTGTGAACTATTTTGGTGTCTTGCTTCTCCTTTATCTATTGTGGTGCATTGTTTTATGATATGGTGTTTCCTTGTGGTTCATATTGACTCCCTGCCTCTTGTTCATAACCCCCTATGTTTCTATATTCACAACTTGGCCAACATCTTTCAATTCAAATTATATTAATTACCTTTCTTGTGGTGAACCCTTTGGCATGTAATGAGAACCGTTGATTTCTAGGCATATTTTTATGTTGTGGTGGTGTCTCTCTTGTTACAATATTTTTTTGTAGTGATTGCTCCATATCACTTTATAGTTATGTATCTCTTATGAGGTGGAAATGTGTGATTGTGGTGTTGCTCATTTCTCTTTTTTGTCTACCTCTTGCATATGATAGTCATTTATATATTGATGGTGTTATTGTGCTAGTATGGTAATCGATGTGGTTCATGACATCTTATATTGTGACTACAATTGTTATCTTAATTATATATTCTTTTGTGGTGATTTGTGTCTTCATGTGGTGGCATGTTGATAGTTGCTCCATGGTGCTTTAAGTTTGTATTTTTCTATATTGGTTGTCCATCCTCCTAGAGTGTTTGAGCTATCTTATATGTCCTTGTTGACATATTTTGTGTTAATGGTCGTTAGAAAAACTAGAGAAAGGTTTCATAAAGTTAAATGCAACTAAGAGGAATGAGAAATGTAGGAAGTTAAGGTCACGTTAAAGTGTCAATAATGCAAAAAAAGAAAGAAGTAAAAAAGTTTATCTCTAATTTCTAGTACTAAAGTGAAAAATGGGAGGGAAAATAATGAGCTTGTTTTCCTTTTACTCTTTCACCCATGTAGCAAGGAGAAACATTAGGGTTTTTTGGTGGTGTTGCTTCTGTAGAGATTTCATCTATTTACCCACATTGCAAGGTAGTGCAAAGATCATATTCCATGTTGTAGACATAGACAAGAGATATTGGCACATTGCATTGAGGAGAGAGTTTTTAAGAGCTCATGTATATCCTTCTTGCATGTTCAAAGGTACCTAAAATGCAAACTATTGCATGGCTGCATTCTACAAATAAACCTTGTATAGTTATGTATGTGCATTCTAAGCCTGTTAAATAATGTGATACAACCATAAGAAGTTTTTGTTTATAACAGGGGTTTGGGTGTATTGGATAAGATATTCATTGTATCTCATGGTTTAATTTTACCTTGTTGATATAAGCAATGTTTTTTTCAACATGTTGTGATTGGTTGTTACATTCTATTTGTATCACAAACATTTAAGCCTATCACTTGTGCTAGTGATTTGTGTGTTCTATTGTTGAGTTGTTTAAAAATATTACCATTTATTCCATAAGAATACAATGACAAGGTAGTATTGGAGGAAAATTATAGATGGATTCCATAAGACATGGATAGTGTTACATATTCTAAAAAGGTTGAATAATTCAATTTTATTTGAAGTTCTCATTATGACATGATTGTTCATAGTAACAAAATGCATAAATATTTTCATTGTCCAAATGTATTCACATAGGATAGTTAATGCTCAACAAAGGTTCTCTAATGAGTATACCACCAAGGGTTTTCAAGATAGGTCAATGGTACGTAGTGTTAGACATTTCTATAGTTGTATAGCAACATGCTAAAGACTAAAACATTATACACCAAGAGTATCGTGCATAATTTGGTCAAGGAAAAGAGGGTTAGGTTAGGCATCAAATCAAAGATAGAGTCATGAGAGAAAAGAAACAAGCAAGAGTTGTAAAACCATTGTACACTCCACCATAAAACACCATAGCAGAGGGTCTCATCCATGATAGTGTTTTCATAAATTTGAATTAAATGAAAAGATGAGTGAATTGTGTGAAAATGTATAGATGCGGTCATGAAAAATGAAGCTTAGATAATCATGTAACCTAGAGGGAAAGGTATTGATGGTAGAGAATAGAAGCAAAAATTAGACAAACATACATAATTATTAAATATTTGACAGTAGTAATGAGCATACAATCTATAAAAATGAAGACAAGTGACAATCCCATAAGGCCTATATATAAATGAAGACAAGTACTAGTCAAGATAGAGGTTTGCGAGCATAATAAACAAAAGGTGATAGTGGATTGTTAATAAACTTGTCAGTTAAATGAAAAAACCCATGAATTATTGGTAGTGTGACCTAATAGAGACAATTGCAATAAAATGGCTCATTGAAATGCTAGTAGATATTGTGGTTCATAGTCATAGTTCAAGAATATGAATTCCAATTATCTATGGATTTGATGGTTGTGATGAAGGAACTTGAAAGATACCAAAGATTTTATCACCGCCATAAGGATTTTTTGAAGGTTTGTGCACCCAATATCCAGGGACAATTGCAGAACACATAAGGAGGTAGGAGTTTCAAGCATCATAGAACTTTAAGAACAGTGATAGAAGGGTTTAAATAGGACTATATGCTCAACAATTCTAAAGAGTACATGTATGTAAGTAACAAAGTAAAGAACAATAAGTTAGAAAAGGACAATCTTAAAGGGTAGAGAGATAGTTTAACAAAACACAATCTTGAGACAGTGGCAGTCCCTATGAAGAAAAGGAGCAGGGTTACAAAGAGAAATGACATTTTTTTGTAAAGTGGATAGAGACCTAGAAGGCGTTGTAGGTCATAGGAAAATAAAATAAGCCATAGAAAACATGGAGTCATGTCATGGTGGAGAAAATTATGGATGAAAAGGAGATTTAAGAGGACAATGACCTTGATGTCACAATATAGTCTATGAAGGCCTCTAAAATCTTCATACTAGTTAATAAGTAGAACATGGTGAATATTGTCAAAAGGGTAGAATACAAAGTGTATGAGGAATGAAAAGGGTATGATAATGCCTTATGTAATAATGGTTCAATAAAAATATTTTGTGGACATGAAAAAAGAAAAGTGCAAGAAGACAACATCTATATGACAATGAGTGAAGGACAAGGTTTTGGGTTAATATTTATGTTCATTACCTTTTGTTTATGTCACACTATCAAAGAAAAAAGGAAAATGCATTTAACATGATAAGATCACTTGAAATGACTGTCAAAATGCTCACAAACATGTCCTTAAACTATCTTCATTAGAATTTGCATTGAAATTTTTCAAAAAACTTTAATACTAGTGTTCAAAACCTTGTCATGTCTTTTGATTATAAAGTTTGAAAATTGGGTGACAAAGATATGATGATAGCTTAAAGAGGAATAGGGCCAGTGAGGAAGCAAAGGGACAATTTAGTGAAATATGGTAGACAAGGGAGAAAAGAGCCCTTGTGTAATAGGCAGTCCATAGTGAAAAGATAAGATCTTTTTATCTCTTAAAAGGCTTCCTTGAGAAATGATAGTCCTTTATTAAGTTTCTTGTTGATAGTCCTTTTTTGGGAGATGATAGTCCTCACAAATAATGTGTCTAGTAGTGGATAGATCTTGCACTGAGATTGATCATGAGGAGAATATATGAGAAGAATGGTCCAATCATAATAGTATGTCATTGTTTTGAGTTTAGAGGCATGATCTATGGTTGATGAAGAAGGACATCTACTCTAAGAAAGCATGAATTTTTTTTTTTATTCCTTGTTCATCACTCATGTTTAAGAAAACACGCACAAGAAGGGCTACATCCAAAGATAATGTTAGTAGAAACTGTTGAAAGATATGAAAAAGGTATTCAAATAATTTGAACTAAAAATAATAAGCATGAGAATGTGGAAAATACTCCACATTTGGGTGATCCCACAATACTGGTTTACAATTTTTGGTCAAATTGGACATTGAACTGAATTATTTTAACTAAATCTTCACTTTCAAGAACTTATAATGGCTAAACCGTGAGGAATTTAAAGATGATTTAAACTAATGATTTGTGAAATTTTGTCTGTAGATTCTCTATATATTTTTTTCAAAATTTTTGGAATCAGATTGCACTTCTTTTTCCATTTCCCTCAAAAACTAGTTTTTAATAGTAAACACCATTTTTAAAGAGTGACGTTACTGGCTAACACATAAATTTTTTCTATGAAGGATAAAATTCTATATATATTTTTAATTTAGATTCATAACTACGATATCTAGTGCATGGAATTGGTTTCATATCATTTCATTAAATATTTTTTTCTTAATTAAGTTTCAAAGTCAAACCAATTACAATTTAGAAATGATTTACTAGCTAAAACATAACTTTTTTTTGTATGTATCGAAATTCTTTTTTTTTTTGGTTGAATCAAGGACATCAATATCTAGTGCACTGATATTTTTCAAATTTCTTTTGATAATTTTCTATTTTTCCACATGTGCAAAACAAAGAACTTGATTTTTGGTGAAAAACCTACATTCACAAGAAATTAAAAATAAATATAATAATCAAATTAAATATATTTAAAATTATACTTTTTGGGAAGCTTATAATAAGGAATACATATTTAATTTTTTTTTTTTAAATGAATTCATTCGATCCCCCAAAAGGTAAATCAAAAGTGGTTTTTTATCAACATTTTGATAGGTTTAAAGGAGACTCTGCTATAGGTATGGTTTAAAACTAGTGGGGTTCTATCCTAGGGGTTTTGATATAAGGTGGTTTGATCAAGCCCTCTTCAAATTGAATCCTTTAAATGGAACTTTTCAAGGCTTAAATCATTATATTTTCTAAAATATATGATTTCAACAAAAATTAGAATGTCCCAAAAAGTGTAAACCACTATTGTGGGATCACCCATGTTAAAAATAACAAATAAAAAGAGCACATGAAGATGATAGTCATGCTTATGAGTCAAACAAGCCACAACAAAGGAAATTTTGACAATGGAAAATGAACATAAAATAAGTTGACCATATCTCCAAAGGCATCAAATACATCTTAGAGTGGGGTAAAAGCAAGAAGTTGGGTACACGAAGAGGGGAAATTTCGGAGAAAATAAAAGTTTTGCAGGAAATGCATATGCATTTTCAAAGAAACGCATACATGTTACAAATCGGGTACCCAAGCTTGGATCCAAACACGTATGTGTTTAGAATCGGGTACGCGAACCTAAAACGCGTATGCATTATGAAACACGAATGTGTTTTGAAACGCATACGTGTTTCACGAAAGTATTTTTTTTTTAAATAAATGACTATAATTCATTTTCCACCATTCTAATCTGTGACCAAGAAGAAAAAAGGAGAGTGTGTACATGTTTTAAAGGCCTTAATTGAACAAAATTTTGATGCTACCTCCTCCCATCGACACTAGCGACCTCATCGACCTCCAGGTTCGTTGAATTCTTCATTTTTTTTTTGCTTTATATCTTTTTTTTTGTTTTTTAATTAGTATTCAATTTTTGTTTGTTTAGTGTGTTTTAGTTCAATGTTTTATAGTTTTTAATTGCATTTAAAAAACCAAAAATGTCAATGAAACAAAGAAATTTAAATTGTAAATTGAAAACCATAAAAACTAAACCTAAATTGAACACATTTAAAACTTAGAAATTTCAAAACCCTAGAAACCCTAGGTTACAAAATTTACATAGGTCCCTAAAAACTAATTTACATAGGTTAATCCTTGGACCTAAACCCTAAAACGTAAACCTAAAACCCTATTTACCCTAATTTACGTAAACCTAAAATGGGCTATTTACCCTAAAACGTAAACCTAAAACCCTAAATTAGGGCTCCTCAAGGAGGTTTAGATTACATTTTATATTTGACATAACCTTCTTTGTATGATTTTTACTCTCACTCATGGTTCTTAGTTTATTTAGGGTAGAAGTGATGAAAAGTTCAATATTAGGGGCATGTGATATAATAGAAGAGGTAAAATAAGGATGTGTAGTAAGATTTGATGACATAACATGTAGGGAGGGATCACAAATTATAGTCCATAGGTTAGGTACACTTTGGTATGTTGTTGGTGATCCACACAACTACCAATGAAATTCATAATTGACTAATAAAGGAGGTACAAACAATCGATGCATAGATCTATATATTAACCAACAAATTGATTTAATTATAATATGTTCACATTTAATATAAATTTGATAGCTAATTTTATCTCAGAAAACTTCATGATTGTATAATTTAACTTGAGAAAGTGTACCAGTGAAGTAAAATAATGTGCCTCATGTGAAACTATGTGCTTGATTTAATAAGTTCATATATCATGATGCTAGTTGATATGAGCATGTAATCACTCTATATTGATCAATGTTGTTAGCTTATATAGTGTATGATGTATTCTCTTAAAAAAACATAGAAATGCAAGCCATACTTGTTAATAGATAGACTATGTGCAATATGGATAGAGCTAGACACCTAAATGTTATTAAATCAAATAAATATTAAAATGTGAAGCATGAATGATTTCTACCCATTTCTCTTATTTGGATGAGATCCTTTTTGAATTATATAAGGATGCACTATGATCATATTTAAGCCTTGATTTATAGGATGTTATTCATAAGATCTATAGGATAAGTGTGTAATCTAATTCCTATTTTAACTCTCATGTGTAGTGGCATTGTTCTAGATTAGGAAAACTAAATGTTGTACTTTCTCTAAACTAGTGTATCAAAGCTAACTTGTAGCATGAACATTTCAATTTGGAAAATTCAAATTACTTTTTTGAGAAACTTGTAGTTTAGGGTTTAGGGTTTAGATCTCCTCTTCCTTTTTAAATCATCCAAGAGTGCTTAGAGGTCAAAATAGGTTCAAAATCCATCATAACTCAACAACTTACTTATAATTGAAATCAAAAATTCCTAATTGTTGATATATTGAAGCTATTCCTAGAATGTCACATATTTTATTCAAAGCACTAAGTTTAGGTGGTAGGGTTTCTCATTTACTTGTAAAAATTTATTCATGTGTCTTCTATATATTTTCATGTCATCAAATCTCTAAATCTAAACCCTAAACCCTAATTTAGCATTCATTTTGTTGTAGGACCTTAAAATTAAATTTGATTGCCTTTCAATTCTATAACCAAAGGTTTATTTTCTAAGATTATTTATTTATTGAATTGATCAATTGATTCCTCACTTAGTGGCAGTTAGGTTCTTTTTTTGAAAAGCCATGCGCATCTAGAATTTATATAAATATTCAAAGGAAGAGTCTATGTCATAGAAACGTTTCAAAAAATATATGATTAGAACAAAAATTGGGTCTAGGGTTTAGGGTTTAGATCTCCTCTTCCTTTTTAAATCATCCAAGAGTGCTTAGAGGTCCAAATAGGTTCAACATCCATCATGTGTCTTATATATGTTTTCATGTCATCAAATCTCTAAATCTAAACCCTAAACCCTTATTTAGCATTCATTTTGTTGTAGGACCTTAAAATTAAATTTGGTTGCCTTAGGCAACTCCACCAAATTTTATTCCCTTAAGCCATTGAACATTTTTTCCTAGTCCACCTTACTAGACATAGATCCCCTTAAGCCATCCTATCACCCTAAATCGTAAATTGATGTCTTAAGGGGTCCTAATATGACATTTCTTAAGGAGATCAAAGAACTTCTCAAAATTTGGTGAGTAGAGCTCAAGCTCATATTTGTTTATTTTGTACATTGCAATTAGTTCACTAGCATATATCTATGTGTCCCTTTGAATGTATTCTATTGATTTTTCATTCTTATCTTTATTATTCTTTGAAAACAATGAATGAGATTATAAATTTTAATGTTAGTGTTAAACTTAAATAATTTCTTCTTAACTACTTTGTCCCACTATAGAGATCTTGTGTCTCTTAGATGAGTTCTTGAGAGTTACTTAGGCCAACTTGTATAGTGAAGTTGAAATAAAGAGATTGTGTAAGAGTTATTAGCTATTTTAGGATCGGTCAACACATGTGAGAGTCATAAAAAATTACTTACCATGGTATTTTCATGCATTATTAGTGATTGTGGTGTTTCCATTTTGTTATTTCCTAGGAATCCTTATGTCTATATATTAGATTCTTGGGGTAGAAGATGTATGCAATATATTTTATAGAGTTATTCTATCCTTTTTTTTTAATAGGATTCAGATTTTTGATATCATTGTTGTATTCTATAGAATCCCTATGAGTATATTATAACCATAAATCATCTAACAATGCATTGAGTTGTGTGGTAAATTAGAGGATAGTTATTCTTGAAATAGGATTCATAAAGTATATTTATATCTCTTTCCTTCTTATAGTTGCATATATTCTTATTTCTCTCTTTTTTCCTTTATAATTGTTGTTTACATGCCAAAGGATTCTATTTTTTTTATATTGCTTCATATAATATTCTCTTTGAAAGATCGATGTGGAAATATTTGTATGTTTAGTAGTTTAATCTTGTTTTACTTTTAATTATTAAGGGGTTTGTAGGAATTTTACATAATATTTTTTTATCATATTTGAGGTGGGTTTTTTGGGTTCCATCTATTTGCATTTTATTGATCAATGGTTTGTGAGTTTTGGGTAGTCCTCCATTTTGCTTTTTAGCATAGAAATATTGTGGGAATTTAAGAATGCTTAAGGTGGAAGATCTTGGAGTTGGTGATGTGTTTTCATGTTTCATGGTTATGAATTGCAGATCTTATTTGGTATTATGAGTCTATCCTTTAAGATTATTTCTATTTTCATGTATTATGTGGTCATGTAAAATGGTAGATTTTTCATGTTGGGTTCTTGTTTTTGGCTTCTTAGTTACATGAGAAAGTACTAGTTGTTTTGAATACTATTTAAATTTCTTATGTTGGTTTCATTCTTTAAATCCATGGTTAAATAGAAGAATTGGATTATTGAACCTTCATTACATCTTAGTTGTAGAGTTGATCTCTTAGTGACCTAGAAGCTCCCAAAAAACCTTGTTCTTCTATTTGGATGTACAAAGTGATGGTTGTGGAATATTTTGGTTGCTAAAATTTCCTAGATAACCCTCTAGCATTTTTAGATATTTGTACTTGCATGTTATAGATTCATGTTGTTTTGATATGTGGGTTTTATAATTTTTGCTAATTTTTTTTTGTCTTGTATATCTATGATATTCATTTTTTTGGATTGCATTTTTGGTGTTTTCATATATTTCTATTTATAGATGTTGAAATAGAGTTAGAGATACATGTATAGTTTTATAGGTATACATGTTAATAAAAAATGTAGTTTTATAAATTTATGAAGAGAGTGTTATTTAGGATTCTTGTAGATGGAGATAGATGTAAATTTATATGTATTCTTTGGACTTAATTTGAGAAGGTTAGTTATGTCATTCTAAATGAAGAAGTATTGGAATATGCTTGGGAATTTAATTTTTTGGTGGTTTCTTGTTGTGTTCCTAAATTATGGTTACTTTTTTTGTGGGTTTACATCAAGTTGGATCTAGATTTAATATAGTACCAGTCATGAAGGATATACATGTTATAACTAGCTATCAATATTGTGTATATTACTAATGAAATATTGAATTTATATGTGGTAATACTCAAGATGTGTGAGTTGTATAATTTTTTGGTCTACCTATATGTATATAGGTTGCATTAAAATTATAGTTGGGTGGTCTAGAATAATATATATTTTAAGTGTTGATGGTGTATTATGTGTATTAGGGTTTTTATAGACTATTTAAATTTTATATAATTATGAATTCTATCAATTTTCCTTTTTGGTCATGTCACAATTAGATTTCATTACAATGAGAGAGAGATGGATATTTGAAGAATCTAAGATAGTTAGATCCCCTTAAGCCATCCTATACCCTAAATCGTAAATCGATGTCTTAAGGGGAATTTTGACATTTCTTAAGGGGATAAATTTGGTGAATAGAGCTTGATCACTCATCTTTTTTTATATTTTTTACATTGCAATTAGGTCACTAGCATATATCTGTGTCCCTTTTAATTTATTCTATTAATTTTTCATTCTTATCTTTAGTATTATTTGAAAATAATGAATGAGATTAAATAAATTTTAATAAAACCCCATAATTTCATAAATCTACTCTTCATAAATTAACAACCCCACATTGGACTCAATTTAATGTGTGTACATGCTATGAATTTTTAATGTTATGGATTTTATAATGTTATAAATCAAATGGTCTTCAAATGAAATATATTTTGAATTTGTGCATGTTCAATGTGATTTTTAAATAACTTTCAAATTGTGTGCATTATTTAATTAGTTTGTTGATATATATTTTTTAATTGTTTAACATGCAGTTGCCATATCATTGCTCACATGGATCCGTTGTTTAATTTAGAGGATTTTATGCCCAATCAAGAAATTCCTATAGATCCCATACATCCCAATCCACCACATGAACATAACCCTAGCACACCCCCACATTCTCCACCGCCAAACCCCCCACCCCCTCATGTAGTTGATGAAGATCAATTAAGAGAGAATCTCCGAGCAAACCTCATTGTCATTCAAGGAAATATAGATCTCATAAAAAATGAGCCTAAAGTCCCTCCCCATCTTGCATGGTTTGCATCTACGATGCAAACTATTGTCGATTCTATTCAATCTATTGATGCAGACTAAGTTAGGTTCCATCAATGGAGAGATGAGAGGAGACAATTCTATGTGGATGGATTATCATATAAAGAAATAAATGATCTAAAAATTACCAAACAAGCCATGTGCCAATATTTTATTAATCCCCAAACAAACCAACCCATTCCACCCACGAAAAAACAAATTTCAATTTTATGGTGTAGGCACTCGCAGATAGTTGCACATTTTTGGGACAGATGGTGGATGGTGTTCGATAGTCCACCACATGGCAATAGTGAGGTGCCTTTATAATTTTTGAGAAAGTTATGGGCTGAGTTTGAGATGGGTAAAAAATCCAACTATTTTGATATGAGGTCATTTCACGGAGTTGGGCGTGGCATGCCCCAACATAGACTAGGAGCACGTGTCGATCCTCAATGACGTGCTCCAATTGCTCCTAATGTTCCTCTTCCTTCTCCTAGTGTTCCTGCTGCATTTCAGCAGCAGACCATGTTATCAACATTAGGACTATTGAGTTCACTTTTAGGACATCTCACTCACCAGACTACACACATGGCCATTGAATTGGCCAATAGAGAACATGGAGGCTTGGGCTATAGGGATACTTAGACATCCACTTTAGGTGACGCACATGCATTTGGGATGGGGTCATACCTGAATTTACTATATTCTGAGGATCGTCCTACACATGTATGTTCATCTTTTGAACTTAAATTTAATTCAAGTTTGAAATATGAAAAATCCATGTAAATAATAATATCAAATTATATATATATAATATAATATTAATTCAATAAGTGTTTGGTGTAGATGCATGATCACGTGATGCCTGAAACTCAATATGATCATCGTATTCATATGTCGAGTGATGTAGATCTAGGCTCACCTAAATTGGATAGGTACTTGAACCAATATATATTAAATAATTTGTGTGGATATATATCTAATTTAATTTGAATTTGTACACATGTGTGAATTGATATATTATATCTAGATGCAGGGAGGTCATACAATACCTAGTACTGACCAACCACAAGGTACAGTGGTGAGCGCTCCTGAGACATCATCAGCTCAGGTACGTGCTTTCAAAAGTTTGTTAAGTTTAAATTAAATAGACATCATAGATCTAATTTATTTTTTTCATTTACATACACATGTGTCAATGATCTATACGAATTGTTGTACATCTATATGCAATAATTTCATGAGATACCCATGGCAGGCCACACACTTGAGACATCATTGGCATTTATGCATGGGAAATCTCAGGTGCGTGATCATGAGGTCATATCATTCAAGGTTGTAAAATTTACTTTAAATCTCTTATACAATTTTTACAGACCTTTTAAATATATATATATATATATATATATATATATATATTCGAGGTTTTCACATATTGTTTGCTTTATATGAATATGCAGGATATAGTAGATCAAACATTTGCATCTTCTCAAGTGACAATTATGCTACCCGTTGAAGAAAATGTGCTAGTTACAGATTCACATGATCATATGGTAATTTATGCATACTAGAAATCATTTTTACTATATAAATACTAGATATTTAATTAAATTTATTTTTATCTAAAGTTTATATTTTCATGTTTAAATATGTTTAATTATATCAAAATTTCTAAATAAATTTAAATCTAATTTCAAGTTTCTTGTACTCTTTTATAGCATGATGCAGGTACATCTAGTCAACATGGAACAAAGAGGAGACTTGATTTGACAGATCAGCCTAAAAGTTAGATGGTTTTATATTTTATGGACTATAGATCTCTAGTTTTATTTAAATATATGTGTTGGACTTGACATATAAATTCTATGGACTATCTATCTCTAGTTTTACTTTGTACATGTTATTATCATATTTGTGTTTATTTATATTAGTTGAATTTAATATGATGATTATATATGCAATCAATTATAATATCTTGTTATGTTCATTTTCATGATTATATGCACTCATACATTAGACTATTTATATTTTATCTAATTTTCAAGTATTACATGCACTATATAAATTCTTATCTAGAATCAAATTTAATATATATATATATATATAATTTATCACATGGTTAGGTGACAAATTAAAACATTCCTTAAATAGTTTAGATCATATTCATAATAAATTAAGGGCAAGTAATTTTAACTATTTTCCAATTAGATAGCAAATATTTGAATCAATAAACAAAAAAACTATCTCCTTGTATGTATAAAATGTATAATCTATACAATTGAATAATTATATAAAATGTGGTAAATACAAGACATGAAATGTATAATCTATAAAATTGGAACAAGATATTTAAAAAGTGACATTGAACAAACATATATAATGTATATCAAGATGTTTATTACAACTATATAATATGATGAAACATATATGTGCATGTAGATACAATTAAAACTTATCAACTTTTAGGTGAAGACCAAAAATTGACATTTACATAGTCTCTTGATAAAATAATTTTTCAGTTCAACAATCACTTCGTAGATCGACTTGATGAGAACCTGCAAAAATAATTAATGTAAGTAACTACAATTTTTATGAGTCATTTAAGAAAAAAATTCATGCGAGAAAAGAATAGTATATAGTAAATTCCATACAAATTCAAAAGATGTTTGCCATAGGATGGATTAAGGGGACCTAAGAGGATATATAGCTTAAGGGGGGTCTTAAGAGAATGGCTTAAGGGGAGTTAAGAGGATGGTTTAAGAGGATGCATCTCATGAACCCTAGGCTATGGCTTAATAGGTCCTAAGAGGATGGCTTAAGGGGAATTATGAGAGTCCTTTAATAGGATGGCTTAAGGGGATGTAAGAGGGTGGATTAAGGGGAGTTGATAAAATGACTCAAAGGGATGTAAGAGAGTGGATTAAGGGGATGTAAGAGGGTGGATTAATGGGAGTTGATAGAATGGATTAAAGGGATGTAAGATAGTGGATTAAGGGGATGCATGCCATGAACCTTACAATATGGATTAATAGGCCCTAAGAGGATGGCTTAAGGGGAATTATGAGAGTCCTTTAAGAGGATGGCTTAAGGGGATGTAAGAGGGTGGATTAAGGGGAGTTGATAAAATGACTCAAAGGGATGTAAGAGAGTGGATTAAGGGGATGTAAAAGGGTGGATTAAGGGGAGTTGATAGAATGGATTAAAGGGATGTAAGATAGTGGATTAAGGGGATGCATGTCATGAACCTTACAATATGGATTAACAGGCCCTAAGAGGATGGCTTAAGGGGAATTATGAGAGTGACTTAAGGAATGCAAGATTATGGATTACAGGGATGTAAGAGGATATGACTTAAGGGTCCTTTAAGAGGATGGCTTAAGGGATGCAAGATGGTGTATTAAGGGGAGTTGATAGAATGCCTTGAAGGGATGCAAGAGGGTGGATTAAGGGGAGTTGAGATAATGAATTTATACTATCAATTAAATGTATCTAGAACTATATATAGTTACCTATCTCTATATTTGAATTCCATTGTAATATATGTGCATCTCCTCTCTTGTTTGTAAAGCATCTAATTTTGGGAGACCTGAAACAAAAAAATGATATAAAAATTTAATTAGGAAATGATTAAATACAAATATATATATATATATATATATATATATATATATATATATATATATATATATATAATTAACTATATAAACTAGATATACTTACCAATATTTATTTACTTTGTTGTACCATTTGCATCCTCTCTCCTTTTTAATGCATTTATGATTGTCTCATGATCATCCATTGAAAGTGTCCATAAAACTTTATTAGTAGGCCTCCCTTGATATCTAACTAGTTTTATATTGGTTGCCAAAATCAAATGTGAATAATGTATAATCTTCTTGTGTCTTTCATAATCTTCAAATGCAGGCAAGCCATTCTTTCTCATCAAATATTTTTGAAGCCAAGTGCCAACAACAATCACTGAACCAGTTGGATACTCAAAGTTGTCATCATCCACTCTAGGATGTGCAAACTTATGTTTTCTCTCAACACATCTAGCCAACCAGTAATATGTCTCCTCTTCATTCCCCTCAGGTGCAACAACAACATACACATGTCCAAAAATAAATACAAAATTCAATAAAAAGTGACTTATATTTAATTCACATATAAACATCCATTCATACAAATTTCAACTCAATAAATAATGTACCTTCTTGTACAAGATCTGAAACACGATCACAATCATTTGATGCGAACACTTGATTATCTTCAATTATCATTCCATGTTGAATATTTGTTGATGTAGGTGTTAAGGCTCTTTGTTGCCATTGTTCGACCCATTCTATATTTTCACATGCCTCCCAATCACCTGCAATACAAAATTGACAAAAACGTGCCAACTCCCTTGTCCATATTGTCCATGTGTTTGCATTCGAACTCTTAAACGAATGCCATTTTGCAGATCCATTAATTGTTTCACAATCTTGTCGAAAAAAAATATCATTTTCTTCAACTAACCAAAAGAAGCATCGAATTATTGAGCTCTCACTTGTTCTTGTAGATAATTTGGTATTGCACCAATCTACAATTGCACGTGCATCTCTAAATTTCACAACATCCTCAAATTTTAGTTGCTCTCTAGCAAGAGCTCTTTTCACACATGCACCTACTCCATCGTGTTCTCCCTTACCATGACTAGCTTCAAAAAAACTCCATATGTGTTGGATATTATTTTCCTTATGAACTCTACATAACCAATAAAACATTCTAGCATTTTTGAATTGACCCGTGCAATTATCTGACCACATGAGATTTTCTAGCATTTGAATTCCTCTCTCTTTTAAATTTTTATAAAATATATCAAAACAATATTGTACAAACTCAGATAAATGTAATCAATTATCACTTACATAAAAATGGTACTCTCTCAAAAAATTTCTATTATCTTCTGTACTATCTTTTGCATGTCTATAAACAATGTGAACAAATATAGCTACTTGCATTGAATTATAATACTGTGATTGAATTTCTTCTTGTGGAGCAAGAGTATAATTTTCAGCAAAATCAACATCCGACAATATAGTTCCAATTAGGAATGTGTTTTTACATAAACAAAATTGATTATCAAGCCAATGAGCATTATGAGAGTGTTGAACATATTTAGGTACAAACTTATCTTTAAATTCTTTAATAAAAGCATGCACACTAACTTTTTCCACAATTAGCTCAACACGTTTTCCAGTTTTTCCATCTTTTAAAGAATACTCAACATTTTTAAATTTTTTTACATCCACTAATTGTTGTCCAAATTCATCTAAACTACTTTCATGCATACATTCTCCTAATAATGAAAAGTTACCACATCTATCACATTCTCCAGAAATGCATGCTTTTAAAAAAAACGAGTCTCTATTTAAAGAGGGATCACAAAACAAACCTGCTATAAAATATTTGATTCTTTTAGGTGGCATATTAATGGCATAAATGTCCTACATAATTTGGTTAGCATGCAAAGTGCATCGTATATATCAAAATATATCATAATAATAACGAAATTGTACATGAGTTTTACAACAACAAGAGATTCGTTGCTTATTAATTATTTTAACATACCAAGGTTTAAACCTTTCAAATGATCTTTGACTTATGTTAATATTCAATGGTGAGATTGAAGCATCTAATTTTTTTTTATATAATTCAATTTGAGTCATATCTAAGAGATGCTTTGGATGAGGCTCACAAATTTTGGAACCCACCCTTAATTTTAAGACATCTCTAATGTTAGGTGATACTCTTGTATTATCATGCCAAAATTTATTGATTAACTATTTAATTTCATTAGTTAATTTCATGTCTAATCTTGGGAGTCTACCATTAAAACTCCAACATTGATTAATAGGATCATTTTCAATACTTTCTCTTCTTTTAGCAGCTCTTATCAAAGTTCTAGGATTTACTTTTACACATTTACTAATCTTAACATTCTTTTATTTGAAGTTGTTTTATCAACTAGAGTAGTTGTTATTGCATGACGAGACACATTCTTATCTTTTGATCAACTTTTCTTACCAATAACATCAATAGCATTAGCAACATTAGATATGACTTGTTCTACTGAATCATCTTTCTTTTTTGATTTTACAAAAGCACCTAATTTTTTCATCACTTTTCTCATTAATTGCACCATGAGTTGACATTGGAATCCTAATTTCTTTCTATAAAAAAACATTTTATATATTTTATTTCCATAATTTCTAATTTGTCTCGAAGAAACATTACCATGAAGGTTATCTAGCACATCTATTTCAATTGTAAAAAAAACATTTTCACCTTCATTCATAGGAGTTTCATTTTCATTCACACAAGGGGTTTCATTTTCATTTTCAAATGTAAAAGGGATTTCATTATCATTTTCATCAATATAAGGGATTTCATTCTCATTTTCATCAATATTAGGGATTTCATTCTCATTTACATTCTCATATGATATAATTTCATCATTTTTTTGTTTCTGCATTGTTTCAACCCTAATATTATTGATCTCATCAATGATGTATCTAGCTTCGTCTAAACAAACAATATCAATATTATCAAAACTTGGGTTTGAACACATACCTATATAGATTGTTTGAATACGTGCATTTCCCATATCATTGGAAGATGGATTTGAAGACATACCCAAAGTTGTTTGCATATCATTCAAAGTTGAGGTTGAAAGCATAATTGGGTTTGTCTCCGTAATTGCATTTTCTTCCATATTCACCATCTCCACATTTGCATCATTTACATTCATAGCTTCCTCTTGAACATTCTTGGAACTAGATGCTTCCAAATCTTTCATTTGACGAATCCTTTCTCTCCTTTCCCTTTGTCTTTTTGCCTCCTTATCTTTATTTGCTTGAATTTCTACGGGTGTCATTAACTTTCTACATCTTTTTTTTTTTTCCTTTTCTTATCACCCATGGTTACCAAACCCTTTTTGATGACAAAAAAACTAATTCAAAAAACCCATTTTCAAATTGCCACCTCCTTCAAATATTCAAATTAAACTATGTACTATGAAGATAATTTTTTCTATAAACTCTGAAGTACAAAAACATCATGAGTATATCCAAAAATTCTCTTTTTCAAAATATTCTTCTAAAATGTTCTACTTGATTCTACTTCAGAAAATTCAACCTGCACTTTGTCTCTTCCAACAATTTGAATAGAATAGGCCATACACAAGACAAATTTGCAATAAAAAATGAAGAAAATGATACTTTCAGACCATACTGTAGAAAAATAATGTTGTAGAAAAATCGTGTTTTACCAGTATTTTTTAAATTAGGAAAAAATGGCTATATTAGAAATGCGTACGCATTATAAAATGCGTACGTGTTATGTTTAAGGAACGCGCATGCGTTATCTTTACCCAACGGGTAAATATATAATGCGTATGCGTTATGAAATGCGTACGCGTTTTATTTAAAAAACGCGTACACGTTTTTATAATGCATACGTGTTATTTAAAAGTTGAATTCCCACACCACATCCAGCCCTACTTTTAGGCTTGGGAAAGGCTTGGCAATCCGAGCCTTAGCCTTTGACCTACAACTAAAAAACTAAGGTAGATTGAAGAAAAATGTCCAACTTTGATAACATGTCTGATGAATTTTGTTTCTGAATCAATCTATAAAATTAAAACCCATTAGAGAACATGATGTCTACTTTCCAAATATATAATTTTTATTAATATTGGATTATGTTTGATATTTTTTTATTAATTTCTAAGTAAACTAATCCTTAAACTTGAAATATCATACTTTTTTTTGTTTTTTAATAACTTTTTTTTGGTTAAGTTTTTTGTAAAAAAAATATATGGGATCAAAATTTAGATAATTCTCTACACAATGAAAAAAAAAGAGTAAAAAAATGTTTAGTTTAGGTCCAATTATGCTATCCGTACACATTGATTTTTAAAAACAACAATTAAGGCCAATATAAATTTAATAAAAAAAATTCAACCAAAAATTACAAAAAAAATTCCAGACCAAACTTCATGTTGTTAGATCTATTTTCCAAAAATGAATTAGAAAAATACTTTTATTTGGGTCAAAAAGTGTTGTCCGTACACGTGCTTGGTATTGTAAAAAAACAGGGACTTTTAAAAAGTGGTTTTTATAGATCCCTATCAAAATTTAATTTCTATAACTAGGTATTTGAATAATTTACATATTTGGAAACTATATTCAAAATGCTAAATTTCATATTACTGACTTTTTTTAAGATTCATTGTGTAAGTGCCTCAAATTTTCAATCCAAGTGTGACAAATTATGAAAAACAACAAAAACATTTCCACTTTTTGAGCTTTTTGTGTACCTAACTTCTTGCATCAGCCCAGTGTACAATTGACCATTCATGAATAGGCCATGAAATTTGAAAGAAGAAACCCTGATAAGAATGAGCTATCTTCAAAAAGTGGTGTTTAGAGAGAACAACGTATTTGTTTCCTTGCAAGAGGTCAAGGCAAGAAATGAGATTTGTCCCAAGTTTCAAGGAACTGTGTATGAACAAAGAATAGAGAAAAGAAACATAGAGGAGTTGAGGTCAAATATGGGGTGACAATAGTTTTAAGGGATTGGGCATATCAAATGCCAAGAAACCAGTGAAAAGGAAATACATAAAGTATCAAGGACAACAAATGGGTAATGGGAAGATGACATGAGAGTGTGAAAAGAGAATATAAGAAAAATACTATAGTCAAGAATGATATTGAGTTATATGGCAATCTTATTGAAACTATCTCTATGAAATTTTCCATTAAAGGGTGAAATTCATGAGTATAGTGGAGAAATTAATAGAGAAGGTTTTTTCTTCATGAACATAAGGTGTAAATGATAGTAATAGAGGTGACAACCCCTCATCTCCATCACTATCTCCCTCTCACTATCCTCCCCCATCATCCCCACCATCCTCTCCACCATCTTCTATCATTTCCTCCTCTTCCCTCCACTTTTATATTCAACCTCCACCCTACTCCTCACCTCATCTCTATTGCCTAACACCAACACCTCTTATGGTGATCAATCATATAGGCCTATGGGTTACCCACCATGCATCATGCTCTAGAGTAGTACTTGAATCTGCCACACTAGGTAGAAGATAACATTTCTATGGCACAAGTGACTCAAAATTTTCTATAGCCACATTAGGATCCACTATTAGATCCAAATCTATAATATCTCACTATGTATGAGAAAAAATGGCCTCATGAACCAATAATATCTGAGCTAATAAAAACTACCATCATACTTGCTTGAACATATTTTTCTCAATAATATGAGTTATACACCCAATCAAATATCGTGATTGATGATAATAAACCAAATGCTCCACATCACCTATCCAAACCTCATACTAACACCATGGACTCTATATCATTATATCCACATCATCTCAAACTCATCACCAATAAGGTAAATATTCCAACCACTTATGAATCAAACCATCAATTTATATATAAACATATGGTAGCCCTACACCTCTTAGTTTGTCTGTGATAGATCAAGTCACAAGGTAAAAGCACAAACACGTGTCACACTTTTGACCAACTAAACAGTTTTGACTGAAATGGTTTCAACCTAAATAGTTTCAGTTGAAACAATTTTTCCCAAAACTACATGGCCTAGATTCGTGCCACATAAGGTTTTAGATGAAACTCTTTCGCTTGAAACAACCAAAATATTTTTTTTCTCTTTGTCGCTTTAAAATGCAACTCAATTTGTATGTAAGTTTTTGACTGAAAGGGTTACAATTGAAACCTTTCACTTGAAAATGTCTATGTGGCATCCTTTTTGGTAGGACCACCTCATCCCTTTTAAATAAATTATGAAACTTTCCACTTGAACATGATATTTCTTCAATCAAAATGACATTTTTCAAAAAATAAAAAATACCCTTTTGTAGAACTTAAAGTGAAGAACCCAATTTTTTTTTTTTATATTTTGAATAATTTGAATATGTTTTATTTTAAAAATAATGTAATTAGGTCGTTAAAATAAAAAATGAGGTTGATTAGAAATTTAAAAAATAGTAAAACATACTCAAAAACTTGAAAAATATATGGTGCACTAGAGGAGAGAATCCTCTCCAAAAGGGTATAATTTGTTTGTTTGAAAATGATAAAAAGTAGACAATAGTTGATGTCAGATAAAAACTATCAAATTTTGGCACATTTGACTTTAACATGTTATTACGAGGAAAATATACATCAAAATTTAATTTATTTTCCATGCACTAGATATTGAAGTTATCTATCTGAGAAAAAAATTCAAGGGAAAATAAAGTTATTTTCTATTTTTTCTTGACGTCAACTCAACATTACTTTTTCTTGAAATTTTTACCAATTCAAAATCTGCTCTTAAAAACAATTTTTTTAAAATTTGAAAAATAACAGGAATAATATTCATCAAGAGTTCTACATTTCATTAGTTTATATCATTTTAAAATTCAAAACATAAAGACCACTTTTATGTAATTGAAGTTGAGAATTCTTGTGTGTGTTGGTCAATTTCTTTATAAAGTGTGACATAGGTTTGTACTTTTACCCCGCATCAATATGATTTCGTGGACATATTTCTAATAAAGTAACACCATATGCTAGGCTAGCTCCATATTGATATACCAACTAATACATGTCATGACATAAGTGAGTGAGAACACATGACCCCCAAGCATACACAACCCCATCATTGATCATGCATTTTAGCACTCAACCTAGCCAATTGATAGAAAAACCCCTTGACTTTCGATTAAGAACCAACACTCCTCCAACCACTTTTCTAAGCATTATTAGAGGTACAAACCTGCCCCTGGCTTGCCACAAATCCATCTCACCATTGTTAATACCTAGATCATCAATTAGAAACACTCTCTCCAATGCACTCTCCCTAGTATCTGTATCATGAATAACTCACTCACCATGAAACAAGATACACAAAATCCTCTAGACATCCTTTAAACATCCTCTAGAGTAATATTAATCTCACTAGTAGGCAACACAAACATGTTGTTCTTGCTATTCCATTGCTCCACTAAGGTTTTCATCATAGCTTGATGCACTCTAATCTCAAGTATGAATTTGATATGCCATAATCTCAATTTATCAAGAAAATCCTACTCAACCTTAGTCAGCTAAGCTCTTAGTAACATCCTCATAGGATGACACTCCCACAACATGATCAAAGCTAAATCTTGCAACAAAAAATGCACTTATTGTTAGCCTAAAAATCCCCAAGACTTAAATTTTTATCAAAAGTTCCCATCTACCTAACATGTGCACAATTCTATCAATTGTGGCCCAATTTTTTGATTATTTCACTTTTCTAATCATATATGCAACTTTGCATCAAAAGTACCTATCTATTCATGATATGTGCACTTATATCAATTACACCAAAACCCTAATCAATAGTGACAAAACATCATATGTGCCCTTCTATGCATCAAATACGTAGCTACACATCAAAAACATCAATCTAATAATTAATTTAGTATAATTTTATCCTTTTGGCACATTTGATTTGACCTATTTCTACCCATAATTAAAGCACCTAAAAATACCCCTAGGGACCCAAAAGTTAGATGTACATATTGTTGGAGGAAACTTGACTGGCTATTGGAAGATCTGCACGTGCTTTTCTTGATGAATCACCACTATAATGCATGCCATCTCTGCAACTATTTTGTGATTTGTAGGCTCTGAGTCTCTAAACTAGGGAGAGTGTAAATGAGTAGAAATGATCCCCTACACTTATTTATAGCCTCCCAAAAACCCTAATTTTTAACCCTAACCTTAAATTTTCTACATATTCTTCACACCATCACCTTTTTAGCTCATTTTCCCTCTATTTAACTTTGTTTCTCATCTTTGGACCACTAGACTTAGCCTATTCTTCCTATCAAGACTTTGACTAGTAAATTATTTTTCCTAGCCAATCTCTTGAGGGGGAACCCTACCTCCACTCCTAAGTCCACTAAGGCACACTGTGGCATGTCACCAACCAATTTTTTTTAGCAACATTTATGTTTGAAACAACACAATAAACACATTGTCTCAAACAAGGGAAAAATACAGACACCAAAAAATGACTAATGAATTCCATCTCATCACCTTATCATTTCTCATCCATTACCTTATCATTACTAATTAAATAATTTTTATTATTTAATTAAGCTAACACACTATCCATTCATAATTTTTCTCATCCACATTAGTTAAATAATTTTTAATTATTTAATTAATTCATCAAATTTTCCTCTCCACATTAATTAAATAATTACTAACCATTTAATTAATTCATCAATTTTTGGGGATGACCTGTAGTGCAATGACAAGTTGCAAGTATTAGTGAAACTATCGCCAGGTGTTCGAATCTCACTAGTGGATGGTGGGACGAACAATCATTGGTTGAGGATGGAGGATGGTGCATGGAGGACAAAGGACACATGGAGTTCTGGTGTTGCTATAGGGTCATACTATTGGTGGAATTGGTGGGAGATGTACAATCAGAGGAGTGGTGCAGGGTGTTGTAGGGAGAAGCTTGAGGGGATAGGTGAAAGGAGATCGAGGTGCAAGAGTGAGACAAAGTTACAGGAAGTAGTAGGAGTTTGGTTGACAGAGGAGTAGAAATCGTTGGGAGGCTGTGGATGGTAGTAGTAGGTATCATGGTAGGCAAGGTAGAGTGGAAGCGGTAGACAATTGATAGTGTGTCAGTAGTTGGAGGAGAAGGTGGGAAGAGCCATGAGGGTAGGAGGAGAGGATGAAAGAAGAGAATGCGAGGGGTGCAAAATGAAGGAAGGTGGTGGTGAGGTGAAGGAGGAGAAAGAATTTGAGGAGAAGAGGAGAGGAGAGGAGGGGAGAAGAGGTAGATGGAGCAAGGCGGAAGAGCTGAGGAGGCGAGAAGAGGAGGAAAGGTGAGTCGAGAAGGAGGAAGAGGAGAAAGGATTTAGGGATGAGGTCCCCCAAATGTGGCCTCACTAGTTCATAGCTCTAGTCAAAAGTGTTTACCAATAAAAAAAATTAATTCATCAATTTTTTCTCTTCACATTAATTGAATGATTTTTAATTTTTTAATTAATTCATTAATTTATTTCATCCACATTAATTGAATACTTTTTAATTATTTAATTAATCCATTCATTAATTATTTTCATCCATTATAATTAAATAATTTAAATAATTTAACAAGCTAACATTTCCTCTATAGTTAAATAAATTAATGTAATTTATTTAATTTTTTTTTCTATTTTTAATTTCTCTAAATAAATAAAATTATTTATTTATTTATTTTCCATTCTTTTCATCATGCACATGAATTAAATAGATTTATTTATTTAATTCTATTAGTATTCATCTATCCAACAATTAAGTGAGTTAACCAAAAAAGCACATTAGTTCACTTAGACTTGTGCTCTCACTCTCACTCTCACTTGTCCATGTAGTTAGCCCACTCATCCATGCAGTCAATCAAACTCATGGACATGTAGTTTGTTTACTCATCGATGCAATCACTTCACTCATCCATGGAATCAATTAGCTCACCAATCAAGCCCTTCACAAGGACACATGCCACACACACATTCCTTATGTCCTTTCAATCAATCTAATCCATTGATTCTTCTTATCATCCTCTATTCTTGATTGATATTAGGTGAAAGCTATAAATAAACCATCTTCCAAACTATCAAGGATCCACAATTTTCAAGAAAATTCATGCTATCATCACATCCATTTTCCATCATAGGTTATGCAAGAAAGTAGAGCAATCAACATATCATACTAATGAAGCATATCTAAGTTCAATAGAGCAAGATGAGGCTTTGTGGTAAAATTGTTTCTTATTATTTCATTTTATTTATTGTTCTCACACTCTATTATAAGCAATTGTTTAATGAGAAATATGTACTTTCAAAGATTAGTCGTTATTTTATCATTTTCACATTTCATCACACACACAATCTATTTTCAATTATTCTTGATGATAATCTCTACCTTCTTCCCAAGCTCCTATTTGAATGTAGGCAAGAAAAATGATGTTTATATTTAATTAACATTTTCTAAGGCCTTTCCAACAATCTTGTTTTGAAATAACTTACCATTTCATTCCTTGAGGTCATTATCTTTTTGAGGAATTTTTTCAAATAGCTCACATGCCTTGTCTATGCTTCCACATTTTTCACACATTTTTAATATATTTAAATTAATAGGGGAGCAAAAGAAAGAGGGGCTATTATTATTTTTAATTAGATGAAGAATCATCTAATACTTATACATGTAGTTTTTCATGGTTAATGTTTACCCAAGCATGTCCCAAAACTAGATTAGAACGACAATACTATGTGATCATTACTTTTAACTATGTTATATGAAAGTAATCAAGGTATATTAACTTAATAAAATTCACAAAAATAAGGGTTACTTTATTGAGTAGCTTTCTTGCTACTCTTTGGGCTCTTCAAACTCTCTTGGATGTACAATTCACACACCTTTTCTCTTCCTCTTGCTTCTTCCTAGATGCACCACTTCTAACTCTACTTCAAATTTTCCTTTTTAAATGACTCCTTAAATCATTTCTTGCCCTCTTTGTGTGCCATTCTTCTTGTCCTTCCTTGAATTCAAAAAAATGGAAAAGAAGAGAGGACACAATGCTTCCTTAATGACAAGGCAAGTAGCCTTCTCCCACAGTGCCCCCATGTCCAAGCCACAAATATGTCTCCCTTTTGTGAATAACTAATTCCCATCAAATTTTGTTTCCCTATTAGTAAAATGATCATTTGGTAGGTTTCTTTGACCCTTTATTTCTTTTATTTTTGTTATTTATCTTTATATTATCATTATTTTGTTATTTTTATTTTTATTATTTTATTAATTATCATTAACATGATAAGAAACCCAATATTATAAGAATCAATTAGTGGGATTATGATAATTGACATTCAACTATTGGGGCCAAATGATTTAATTACTATTAAAATAACTCCTAGTAGAATATTTGAAAAGTGAGTGAATTCTATCAATCATGTTCCTATCTATAACAACCAAACATGACCATCATACCAACCACAAGTATGTAAGGATACAATTAGTTGATTCTCTAATTTTGAATCAACATTTAAGGATAGAAGAGTAAGGCTGGTTTGGTAATAAAGTCAATCTCACAACATAATATTAAGTCCATGTTGTATGCACACACATTTTACCACAAAAACATTAGTATTTGGTTAGTCCAAATATGTAGATATGTAATTCAACAATATCATGTCATTGGTAAATCAATTAATGCACCTATCCTCAACAAGATAAAATGGATGCTTTTAAGAAATGTGACAATTCCATTCATTCTAAAAAAAGAGATGAAATGTTCAATTTATAGTATGACAAACATAATATAATTAAAAAAATGCTCGAACCATAAAACACAAATATACATTTTTAACTATCTTTTTATATACAATATATGATTTGAACAGATACAATTTGTCAACACAATATCATATCAGTATTTGAATTGTATGGTGCCACACCATACTAAATAACTATGACAAATTCACTACACTTGGAACATGAACCTCCCATGTGAAAAGCAACAACAAGCTAAGGCAATAAATATGCTATATGAAAGTCATAAACCACCAGTATATTGGGGAGAGGGGCCCATAGTGGAGAGGGGTCCAATAGTGGGGATAAAAGTAGTCCTTAGCGGGCCCCATAGTGGAACACCTTAATATCCAATTGCAAAACACTTTTTATCCATAAAGTACTTGCCACTCACCCCATTCTCATTATTTTGGGATTTAATGGAGTCATTAAGTGTAACCTATGAAATCCTATCTTCGTTCCACAATGGAGAAAACTTGCCACCCTTTGCAGAATTTGTAGGAGAAATGGCAATAGGCTCTAAGGTCATAATATGAGAATAATTTTTTTTTGCATTTAAAATTTCTTTAACTAATTGCTGGGACTACTTTAGGACCAAGTTTGCTTCATCAGAGTGCATCTTAGTATGAGATTCTTTATCTTTCCTAGCCTCGTCCTTTGGGGAAGCATCATGTTGTTTGGAGGAAATTGTTTCTTCCACATTCACCTTTGAAGGGGTTTTGATTGAGTAATGATGAGGAAGGGCATCAGCCCACCCAAGTGAATCACCAATTACCTAAAAAAAAGTTCACAAACCATAACTATAATGAAAGGTTTGGAAGATGGATCAATATTGGTTTCACGGAGAAGGATTTAGTAGCAAGATTAAATTTTGAGAACCAAGGTTTGAGAAGGAGCAGGCTTTGTCCCCAACACCTTCTCTCTTGCAAAACAAAATCCCTCTATTGCTTGTAATCAAGCACCACAATAAAAACCCTTGAGCACAAGGATAGATTTCTACATTACCTTTCAACATGGGTTACCATGCAAATGAGATCCAATCTTGCAGATATGGTAGTTTCAGCCAGAGACGATTGAAATGCCCAATTAAACCATTGGAAACAAAATACTATTCCCTTTCAATAACTTCCTTTCTTAGATTCTCAAAAAACACAAAAATTAGGGAGGAGGGATAAGTCCTGAGAGGGGATTTTGGATCGTTTGAGGAGATCCCATATGATTCCTTGACCAAGCCACCCTTCAATGGGCGAGCATCCCATTCTGTGGTTTTGAGCTTCCTTTCCTACATCAAACTAGTGATGACATCCTTAAAGGAGGGGCCGCAACCGTTCTTTAAATTGGTTGAGCCAGGAGATCCCATCACAGAGCCAATCAAATGATTTATGATGCCTAAGTCTTTCCCAACCAAGGAATTATATGATCACTGCATATATGTAACCCTAGCCAAGCTAGTGCACACCCTTGGAGGAACTGTGGATGCCAACTCCCTATCTGTAACTGACTGCAAAATCTACACCACATGCAAGCGGAGGAAAGGGAGATCCATTTACACCAACAACAGGGGGTGATCACAATACAAAAATGAAGAGGAGGTGTTGAAAATGACAGGATTTCTAATGAAAATGCAAGTTGATTAGTCATGGAATTACTTTGAGAAATGAGTACTTTGAATTTTAAGTGGAAAGTAGTGAAACAAATATTTTGGATCCAAGATTTTTGTTTTTTGTTGTGTGATAGATTATGATGTGTAAATTTTCAGAAACAACAAATAAATTTTTTATCTTAACAAGTTTCTTATTGTAGATTGTGACAAATTTCATAATATTTATTTGAAATAAGGAGTACTACAATAAAATTTACACTAAAAGTTGAATTGTTTGTTTTTAGATTATAAGATAAGTGTACAACACATTTTGTTAATTTATTTTATTCCTTAGCATTATTTATTCTTTATTCATGTCTCACTTTAATATTTAATGCAATCATAGTGTCAATCTATTTTAGCCTAGAATAAAAGGGAATAAACCTTTTCATATTTTATTGGAATTGTTAATAGATACAACTACCGACATTTGAATAAAAACCATTAAAAAAATAGAATAACATTTATGAAAGTGTAATTTATATGAATAATTTTGATATAGTTATTTCAACCCTAAAAATAAATGATCTAGCTTCCATTTGGATGGAATAGTAAGTGGAACAACAAAAGAAACCATGCAATATAAAATATTATTTCATTTGGATAAGTGAGGATGTTCAACAACAACTAATTGGGAACATACACGCTCTACGTCTGAGAGGAATATACTCTACTTCCTTTTCTAGTCCATATCTCTAGTGGAACAATATCCTCGGATTTTTTTTGTTGTGAGTGTGTGAGTGCCACCTTTTCACCTAATCTTTACACTATATTTTGATAGACTCATTTTCTTATGACACTCATGATTTTACTAACTTATTATTATAGAATATGAGAAAAATTGATACTAGGGTAAGTGCATGGAAATGTGATACAAAAAGGGAGTCAAAAGTAGCCATTTTTTTCCTTGAAATAAGCTAAAATTGACCTTGAATGATTAATTTGAAATGCATGTATTCAAAATTTGAAGATGTAGCAAGAACAAGAATTCTAGTACTTTGAATATAGTTTCTAAAATATATATATATTTTTAAAATAGTTAATGTTAAGAGGGTGAAATCTTGGATGCATATAAAAGTGTTCTTGTTTTTCTCACTAAAATATAACATAGTGTTTAGTGTGCCCCTCCCCACATGTTTTTATTACATTTAGTATTTTAAAAAAAAATTGATAAAAATATATTTAAGAGTGAGTACTAAGAGTTGTGTATTATATATATATATATATATATATTGCGATTTTCTGAAATATTTGCATTTTAAAAACTGCATCATTGATTGTGTGCATCATATGAATTGTACAAATACAATTGAATATATAGCTTTGTTTTTGATCAATAGGTAGCTATCTATATTAATAATAAAGATAAAGTTACATATTAACAAAAAAAGGGCGGGTGGTAAGAAAGCACACCTTGAGAGTCACATGGGCAGAGCCCAAAAAACCAAAAACCATAGTCACTTGGGTCTAGGGAAAAAATCCATAAACATTACAAACATATAAAATAAAAAGGACATTAAGCAGCTAGAGTAGTGACAACAGAGCCGGGAGGGTCTCTGTCATCCATATTTTCCCCCCCATACATCAGTGGGGTCTGGAGTGACGTCAGAAAGACCCTAGCCATCATCAACTTCTTTTTCCTTCTCTCTATCTTCCTCGCGCTAGGGTGAGATTGCAAGTGCCAAACACAAAAAGCATTTACCAAAATTCATCCAACCAGAGCTGCTACTAGGAGTAGTATCAGAGGGCCACTTGGAATCGCCACCGTTGTTTCTCACCACTCCTCTAGAGGGCCACCCCTGGCCAGCCTGTGGAGGAGAACGAGACCGCCGAGGAGGGCGGGAACCATGCCGAAGAGGAGACTAAGAGCGGGGACGAGTAGAGCCACTTCACTGCCGACCCTGAGAGGGTGACCGATTGTGGGAGAAAGTGGGCGATACGAGCACCTGAGCCACAGTACACGGGGTATTGCCCCAATGATCCAGAAGCACCTGAAGGTGAGCCACTTCAAGTGCAACTTTGTTTGCTTGAACTTGAATATGCAAGAGCACATTAGAGCAAATAATAGCTTTAGAATCAAAGAAACACTTTTATCCATTTGAGTGTGAGAAAATATGCAGACATTTCTATCTTTCTAGATATTTGTTGTCCCTAATTTTTGACTTGTCAAAAATTGGGATAACCTATCAAAATTTTGAATAAAATTGAAAATTTTCTTCTTTGAGGCATGTTTTACAAGGTGCAAAAGTTGGAAGTTT
The DNA here is from genome assembly GCA_007258455.2 of Sequoia sempervirens. Lineage (NCBI taxonomy): Eukaryota > Viridiplantae > Streptophyta > Pinopsida > Cupressales > Cupressaceae > Sequoia > Sequoia sempervirens. The sequence continues at coordinate 26,604 of VDFB02060423.1, read as the reverse complement.
TTAGTTTTGGATCAATGGTCCCCTTGAACATCCTTTTTGATCCATGAATTTTCATTTTCATAAGTTTTTGAGTCATTTTTCTTATGTTTTTGGTCAATTTTAAGTTTCTGAGACATCACTGCAAGTAGGGGTTCTGGTTTCTTATTACAAGTGAGTAATATGAACTTTTTGACCTCATTACAAGTGGATAATAGGAACTTTTTGTTCTAAATTGCAAGTTGTAGGAAATTTTTACTTAACTGACAAGTGTAGGGACTTTTTGCTCATATTACAAGTTACTTTTAAAAAAAGCTGACTTGTAAAATGCTCCAAAAAGCCCAATTTTCTCTTTAAGTGAAAAGTGAACTTGTAAAGAACTTCCAAAAGCCCAATTTCAGCCTTAAGTAAAAAAGTTCACTTGTTTTGACCTTTTAAAAACCCAATTTCCTATTTTATGTTAAAATCACTTGCAAAGTGTATTTTAAAATCCGATTTCTTTTAAAACATTTGCAATAAGCTTCCAAAAGTCCAGTTTCTCTTAAATGCGAACTTGCAATGCATTCCAAAAAGACCGATTTAAGATAAAATCACTTGAAATCTTCTTTTTGAGAATGGCATTTTATTTTACTTGCTTTGAGCTTCCAAAAACCTAACACCATTAACAAAAAGGTAGTTTGTATTTGAATTCGCTTGTCTTCCTCATTTTATGAAGATTTCATAAATCTTCAAGCAATAAAATCAGACTCTCAGCTGTAAATAATCAAGTCATTTTCCTCTCTTCTGAGTTTGCAAGGCACCTAGGGTTTTTCTTCTTCATTTTTGGCTTGTGAACTCTTATTTTAGGTATGTTTCTTTTTGTTTCTTTTTATTTTAGTCTTTTTATTACTTTAAATCTCTTGTTCCTAGGTTGTTGTTCTTGGAGGATGAGATTGCACATTTTAAAAAAATGTTTTAGCTGAAAAACACATTTTTCTCTTTCATACACCATCATTCTTCCATTTCATGCGCCTTGCCTTTGTTTCCAACGTCTTGGCTGGAAAACATCTTGGATTGAAAACTCATTTTTCATTCCATCCACCATCATTTTTCATTCCATTCAACTTTTTCATTCGCCATCATTCTTCCATTTCATATTCACTCATTAAATTTGCCCTTACCATTTTTTCATCATCATTGTCATTTTCTACAAAAAGAAAAAAAATGATATCTTAGATACAAATCGGGTTTTCATGATCTGACTGCAAGCATGAGATTTTGACAAAAATTACAAGTTGAAATAGTAACTTGCAATTACCTTTCATTTTTCCTACCTTGCACTCTATTTACTTGCAATATGTTCCAAAAATTCCGATTACACACTTTACTTGTAGCCAACATGCAAAAACCCAAAATGCTTAAAAAATGCTTAAAAGTCAGACTTTTTGGACTTGATTGCAAGTACAAGTTAAAAGTTTTGACTTGTAGTTTTCAAAAATGTAACCCAAGTTTTCCTTTTTCCATGAAAAGCATATGTTGCTTTCACTTGTAATCAGCCTTTCAAGATCCAAAATGGATTATAATCCTCATTTTTATCCTCATACATCAAGTACACCAAACTGAGTTTGAGTCTTTACCATGTCTTCACATGTTGATGTTGATGATGTCTTAACTCTATGGAGTTTTCATCGCAACTTTATAGATTCTTGTTCAATGACAGAGGAACCAGCTTCCCCAACAAATAAAAAGATGAAATACAAGTATGACAAATACCAAAATGAGATTTCTCCATCTCATGTAGTCTCGAACATTGAAGAAATCAAAGATACAAAGATTGGGCATGTTGATATGTTTGAATTTCTCAAGAGAGCTGAAAAGTTGACTTCACATGATATGCAGTTATTGTTGCGAAGTCATATTCATTTGGTTTCTACTTTTCCTGTTGCTTCCCTAGAGCCAGAATTTGTCCTTGCATGTGTAGCTCACTTTGATAAAGAATCTAGAACTATCAGAGATGATGATGGTAGTGGTCATTAGACTTGATCCAAAAACCATTAATAAATTCTTCAGAGTTCTTGATGCTCCTTTGTATTCAGATATCTCAAAAAAGAGTGCTTATGATCATTATGAATAAAAGAAAAGTGACTGTATTAGGCATATCAATACTAAATGGCTTCAAAAACCATGAACTTGTCTATCTTGGTGGCCCAAGTTATACATATTTTATTTCAAAGAAGAAATTAATGATATAATCACACTTCTAAGTAGAATAATGGGATTGGAATGCTCCAATGTTTTTGAAAAATGGATGTGCAAATTCATAGTGGTCATAAGAAAAGCACAACATCCAATTTTTTGGGGTGAAGTGATTAGTGATAGCTTATGTGAACAACTTGCACACGTACCTATTACACTCACATTCTATATGAACTCTTATTTGGTCTACATAGCAGCATCATTAAGACAGTTTCTAGGCCTTTCTACCAAAGGTGATAGATCATTAGTAGCAGTATGGGAGTATTATGATCAAATGCCTTTGAGACCAAGTCAAATCCATTATAAAAGGGTTTAGGATGCATTCTTTGGTCATTTCATGTGTCTATTTGATAAGACCTTAGAAAAGAACAGGGTATCCCAGGCTGCATGGAAAAAGGTAAATGAATAGGGTTGTCTTTTTCTTCAGTTTCCCACTTTCACCTACATGAGAGTTGGCTGTTTTGAAGATCAACCCTGCACGCTTCCAAGATTTCCAACAGATAAAATCATTTTGATGGAGCTAGCAATGAAGTTAATGGAAATACATGCATGATAGTCTACACAACATAAAACTGGGGTTACTATTTCTTCACATAATCCATTACAGATCGAAAGATATTCCTTGACAACTTCAAAAGCAAAAGCAATGGAAGTTGAACTTCAAGAAATCAAATTGAAGAAGTTCAAGGCAAGAGTGAATTTTGATTACAAGAGAATGAAAGATAAAATAAAAAGAGCTTTTACACATGTGCATCACATAGAAGACATTTGGATGGACCTTCGAACAAAGAAGGATATCCGTAGGATGGATTACTGTAGGTTCACAATAGAACAAATTATTGATCTTAATCTGTCCTTGGTCCCAGAAGGAGTAATTGATGATGAACAGATCCTAGATCCGGAGTATGAAGAAAAAAGGGTTGTTGATACTCTTATTCCTGCAATATAGTGGTCTTAG
>VDFB02060423.1:0-23335 GCA_007258455.2 Sequoia sempervirens | reverse complement strand
ATATTTTGTCAGAAATTTGCATTAGATTTTGCAATCAAATGAGTTAGTGGCTTGGCTACCGAGGCTTTAATGATAAACCCTTTCTCCTCATCATTGTAGGTCAGGGTGGCAGAGTTAAGACACAAAAAAAAGTTGCAAATAATTATACTTCCAAAGGTGCACAAATTAAAGCCAGATTACATTGGTTTAAAATTGGTGATTGTACCTCAAAGGAGTTTTTTCTAGCCCTACATGTCAGACACTCTTCTCCGGGCATTAAAAAAAACATGGAATCTAGGTTCTTTTTGAGCTTATTCTCTAGGCCTTTGTCAAGCATTATGAACAATTTTTCACTGCCCAGGATTACATGCCAGAATACCAACAGGCTCTTCAAGATTGCCTTGCTATTGTGCCAAATAGGCTATCTTCAACCTAGAAATTTTTTTATTAGTAGTTGCTCACTATTGAAGACTTGAAGGAATTCATTCATACCATGGTGAATGATAATGCCCTAGGTGTTGATGGATTCCCATGTGAATTTTACAAGGCCCTTTGGGATTGTGTTGAGAAAGATTTACATAAAGTCTATCTTGAGGTTTTTCATTCCAAGACTCTGGGTAATATAATTAATAAAGTAAACATTAAATTCATACCTAGGCCTAGAGATCTCGAGGACATCTACAATTGGCAGCCTATCACACTCCTCAATGTCTCATACAAAATCATTGCTAAAGCTTTGGCTCTAAAGATTCGCCATCTTTTGTCTCAGATTGTGTGCCCAAAGCAAATTGGTTTCATTAAATCTATATTTATTTTGGACAACATTATTGTCATATGGGAAGGTATGGAGTGGGCCAGGCGTTCAGGCCAGAAAGCCATTTTTCTCAAAATTAATTTTTCTAAAGCCTATGACCACATTGAATGGATTTCATTCTTGTTATGTTGAAATCCTTAGGCTTTGGGCCTAACTTCATTCAGGTCATCCAAATGCTTTTCTCGAATGCCTCTGCTTACATTACCATTAATAGTCAACAATATTCTGCTTTTGGTTTTTTCTTCTCTATTCGGCAACGATGTTCACTTGCTCCTTCTCTTTGTGTGCTTGTTTTCGAAGGATTTGGCTACTTACTGGCCAGTGTTGTTTCTCAACAGCGTGTTAGAGGCATTGCACTACCTAACTCCAAAGCTCAACTTGTTAATGGCTATTTTGTTGATGATCCTTTCCTCACCCTTTTGGAGGAAGAGAATAATATTAAGGAGACCCTTGAATGCCTTCATAGTTTTTGTCTTATGTCTGGTTCCACCATTCAATGGCATAAAACTCTATGTTATAGGCAGTCTATTCTACCCACTCCTCACTGGTTTTAGCGATACGATTGGAAATGGATTCAGCCAAGGGAAATCTTTTGGTTTCTAGGCATTCCCTTCACTTTCTAGGCTTCTCCAGCTAAGTTGTGGCAAGCTGTGCTCTCTAGAATTGAGCAAAAACTGAACTATTGGATTACCAAGCCTCTTTCTCTGGCAAAAAAATTTCAAGCTTTTTCTAAGATTTTGGCAACTACGCATGTTTATTACACCTCTTGTTGGTCTCCTTCTAAGGTTGTCTATGCCAAGCTTGAAAAGCTTCTTCAAGACTTTCTTTGGGCCTCTGTGGAGTCTCATAGAGGGTTTCACCACATTGCTTGGGAGTTTTTTTGCTTACCCAGAGACTCTAAAGGTCTTGGGCTGCTCTCCACTCAAAGACAAGGGAATGCCTTGTGTGTAAAATGGATTATTAGAGCCCTTACTAGAGATGAAGCCTGGAAAATTCTCCTCAGGAATTGCATCCAATTTGGATTCACTGTTCATAGACCCACATGGAAGGGGATTGGCTTTCAAACCCTTCTGGTTATGAAGGAACTAGTCCAAATTGTGGGAACTTTCATGGCTAAGAGCAATTGGAGAACCTAGGAAGCAATTAAGCCTTGGCTCTGCTAGGCTGGCTTTGGCTTTTGGGATGAGATTTCACTCAACCAGTAGAAAATTTGGTGGTCAACCCTTTTTTCCAATAATAGTTAGCCATTGGCCAAATCACCTTGGCTTAAGGTGCTAAGGTTCCACAAGAAAGGTATTCAAACTTTGCAACATGTGTTCCACAAACCCACAATGTGCATTATGCCTTAGGAATATTTTTGTGCTTGCTACAATCTCCATAACCAGGACCATGATACTTATGATGGTCTGGTGAATGTTATTCCTATAGATATGTTGAATAAAGTGGGAATTTGTGGGTCCAAGCTCTAGTCAAAAGACTAGAAGCATTACCCCGACACGCCTTTTAGGAATTACAAGCCTAGGATTGGCTATATGTGGCTTTCACCACATTTTTTGATGTTTGAAAGTTTGAACTAGAGGTGGCTTCTTCAATCCTCCACTCATGTCTGGCGAGAAAGATTCTCTTCCACTTGGTCTACAATTTTTGAGCCAAAACTTGCCCACTTTGCTTATTGTATTCTTTTCCAAGGCCTACCAGTGGGAGCTCGGCTTGTTCATTTGGGGGTCTAAGACCCTTGGTACCCTTTTTGTGGGAAAGCTAAGTCTTTTAAGAATCTCTTCTGGTTTTTGCACAGACCTGCATGGAAGGGGATTAGTTTTCAAACCCTTTTGGTTATGAAGGAACCAGTCCAAATTGTGGGAACTTTCATGGCTAAGAGCATTTGGAGAGCCTAGGAAACGGTTAAGCCTTGGCTCCGCTAGGTTGGCTCTGGATTTCAGGATGGGCTTTTGCTCAACCAGTAGAACATTTGGTGGTTGACCCTTTTTTCCAATAATGGTCAACCATTGGCCAAATCACCTTGGCTTAAGGTGCTAAGGTTCCACAAGAAAGGCATTCAAACTTTGCAGCATGTGTTCCACAAACCCATAATGTGCATTATGCCCTAGGAAGATTTTTGTGCTTGCTACCATCTCCATAACTAGGACCATGATACTTATGATGGTCTGGTGAATGTTATTCCTGAAGATATGCTACATAAAGTGGGAATTCATGGGTCCAAGCCCTAGTGGAAAGACTAGAAGTAGTACCCAGACACCCCTTTCAGGAATTACAAACCTAGGCTTGGCTATATGTGGCTTTCACCATATTTTTCGATGATTGAAAGTATGAACCAAAGGTGGCTTCTTCAATCCTCCACTCATGTCTAGCGAAAAAGATTCTCTGCCACTTGGTCTGCAAGTGCTTGTAGAAGTTGTGAAAGCCAACTTCATAGACCCCAAAGATCACCTACATGCAAATAACCTATCACAGAAAGGAAGAGATGGAGACAAAAAAGCAAGGATGCTCTGCAAGCTGCAAGAGAGATTGCATTAGCTGAATTGAAATAATACAAAGAGATCAATCCTTAAAAGGAGATCATGCAAAACTTAAAAGTAACCCTAATAGGTAGACATTTAATAATTAATATAATTATTAAATGTCACAATATGCAAACTAAAGTGAAATCTTAAGAGAGGAATAAAGGTAACTTAATTAATATAATTAAGTTAAAACCTTTACTCTAACACCCCCCTTAAGATGAGCAAGAGTGCAGCTACAAACATGTGCAAAAAGAAAAATGTAACTACAATGCATGAAAGTAAAATTGGGTCCCGACAAATAGGCTTGATCAGGTACCCGAATACAACCAAATCTCTGTAAAGTGGAGAAATAGAGAAAACCTCATGGGAAAAACTCTACTCCAAAAAGAGATGAAAAGCATGAAGAACATCACCGAAGTAGAAGAAGTTGCAAACAACAGTCAAAAGATGACTGTTATGGTGTTGAAGAACCTCCTCTGAAAATAGGATGATCAGGATCAAGAAGACAACAATCTGCATGAGTGCCCCCAACGACACTACTTGAATCAGATGGCAAACAAAGGCAAACACTTGGAACGAAGATACAGATGGCACAAGTACCAATAGTCTGAAGATCACAAATCAACTGAGAATGGAAGATTCCTTCCAAGGCGAACCAAGGAAGCATTAGCATGAACAGTATAATACCCCCCCATAATGTTGAGTGGGAGAGCCTGAAAGATCCACTGAAATGTTGTGTAACACCCTGTAGTGCATGAAGGAGAAGAAACAACATCTAAAAGTGCACTAGAAAGCACCTACAACTGAAAAGTGGTGTGCAACACAAAGCACATATGCATGAGGCTAGAATCATATGGATCCACTGTCATCGTGGAGGGACACTCACTAGAAAAAGGTGTGATGGAAAAAAAAAGGCACTACACAACCCCCCCATGGCAATTTATAATACAATGCAAGTACAAAATATGGCACAACCTTATGTGCAAAATCCCCAAACTACATGTACAATAGTGTGGTACTTTATCTTTGTGCATTTATTACAATAACCCAATGATTGTAAAATGAGAGAATGCAAAACATGCATAAACTACAGCGAAAATGCAAACCTAGTGCATGAAAACAAAAATGAGTGCATGCACAAACCAATGTTCACATTTGCCTCCATGATGAAAAATCTTCAAATTTAATTTTTTAAAAATTTGTTTATGATGAGTAGACAAAAATAGAAACCCAAAAAAAATTTGAAGCTGAAAATAAAACCTAGAAATCAATTTTTGATTCAGCAAGTAGAAGATGAAGAAATAATTTTTTTAAACCTTTAGCCAAGAGAAAAAAATGACGCGCGATAGTTTTTGTGCAGCTATTTTCTTCAAATCCGTGACAGAAATCAAAAAACTGAAAGATACCATGTTGGAATTGTGAAACAAGCACAAAACCACGAGCCATAAGATCAAACACAAACAAAACACCTTCCACGCAAGAGATTTGCAAAACAAATGTGCAATTATCTTCAATAAGAAAAAGCTACAGAAATTCTCCTGTTAATAATTACAATGAGATCAATCCTTATAAAAGGAGATCAAGAAACCCTAAAGAAAAGCCTAAAGGGAAACCCTAGTGTGCACACTTAATAATTAATAAATAATTAATTATTAATGTGCCTAAGTTTAGCTTAAGTAACTAAAGTGATAAGTGACTTAATTAATTAACCAATATGATTAAATTAATTAAGTAAAACAACTTATTACTCTAACAGTGTTGAGCCAAAACTTTCCCACTTTGCTTGTATTCTTTTCCAAGGTCTACCAGTGGGAGCTCGACTTGTTCATTTGGTGGTCCAGGACCCCCAGTGCCCTTTTTTGTGGGAAAGCTAAGTCTTTTAAGCATCTCTTCTATTTTTGCACCAAAGCTTAGCAATATTAGAATTGGATTCATGACTTCTTTCAGCCTTTCAGACCAGAGCCCTTCTCCTAGCATATGGTTCTACTTGGAGATTCACCCAGACTTCTTGCTAAGTATACCCAACTTTGGCACACTTTTAGGATAGAAATCCTCTTCAATATTGTTGGTTGAAAATTTTGCAAACTTGTGAGGTTTAGCAAAATGGTGGTTTCAACCACAGTGTGTGAGAATAGATCTCTCCTATTTATATGAGGGAAGGCTCCATCGAATTTACTATTCTATTTGTTGCAAAAATGGTAGACTTTATTAATTCTATGCTATAATTCATGATGTTATTCATCCTATTCTTTTTTTTCAGAATAGATGTTTAATCTTTCCTCCTTTCAAGAAAGAAAATTTAGAAAAGTAAAGGGAAAATTTCTGCTATTTACCTATTTCACAATAGTTGCATAGAGAGCAAGCTTGAAGTGATTGTTAAAGAAGAAAAGTTTCTTGAAATCACAAAGTCTTCCATTGCTCCTAGGACCAGTAGATACCACTTGAAATGCAAATCCTTCACAACTTATCTTCCTATCAACCTTTTGAGATATGACTTCCATTAACCAATAGTATAAAACTAAGTAGTAAAATAAAGCAAAAAGTCTTTATTTAGATACACTTCTAAGTTGTAAATGAGAAAGATAATATAAGCACAAAGTCTTGTATTATGTCTCTTGTTATGAATTCACCTATTTCTAATTCAATCCTTCAAATTTGTAGCACAAAGTCTATAAGAAATCAGACTAAAGTCTTTCTACAACAGCTCCACAATTTCTCAAGAAAAACTCAGAAAAATATGCTACTATGACATAAGAACACAGTAATAACATGCAATAAGATTCAACACAAAGTATGAAATATCATATGCCTTCCTTGTATTGCTTGGAAATCAAGTTTACATACACAAAGCACAAAGTCTCTTTGCTGTAAATTTCTGCAAAGTTCTCTCTATTGCCAAAAAGATAAAGATTACAAAAGACCCCCTCAAGTATTTATAGGAGAGAAGCCTTGAGAAAAAGGTGGGAGGATCTCAACTAACTTGAGAAATTCTCTCAACCATTAATTACTTGCAATTGACTTATTCCAAATTACAGTCCTAATTTATTTTGACTTGTAATTTGATTACATGTAATTACAATTTTCAATAATGTGAGTAGCATGGCCACTTGTCATTACAATTTCTAACTTTACATGTAATTTTTCAAAAAGGGAACAAAATTGAAAATCAAATAATATTTCTATTATTTCTATTGTCATCCTTGAAACATTGAAACTTGTGAATGGACTTTTGCAATTCATCAGGATTTGGCCCTTGAGTGTTCTTGGCAACAACAACTGTCTTGTTGATGGTGTCATAACATCTTATGGTTGAAAATTTGTGTTCTTCTAATGCAATTTTCATCTTATCAAGAAATGTGTGATGATCTACAAATATGTTGATGGATTTCACCATGAAGGTTTCAACTTCAAGCTCTTGATGAAACTTTGTTGTTAATGTTGAAAGTATAGCATCCTCAGGGAGCACTTCGCCATTTTGATCTTCTATCTTGCAAGATTCCTTTTCAAAACTTGAAATGATATCCTGGTCAGCTTCGACTATCATCCCCTGAGTAGCTTGAATATCTGAAATTAACTCTTTGAATACCAATGTCTTATTCAATAAGATTTATTTAGTCTCAATGTGCATCTCCCTATTTGGTATTATTACATTTGCACATAAGATTTCTAACTATACTTCATTCAAAGCATACCAATTCTTAAAATCACCTTCCATGGATTCCAAGCTTTGTTTGAAAGTGTTAGAAGTTTGGTGCAATTTGAGCTTTTCTATCTTTACATTAACCAACACATTATGAACCTTTTTCACCACTTGAACACTCTGATTTATCAGTTGATCAATCCAAGAATCAATTGCCCTTGCCTTTTGTCCTGCTTTCTCAACTTGTTTTATAGACTCTTCATAAATAGAGGAAGATAATGAATCAACCATTTCTGAAGATTTAGTAATCTTTTGAATAACTGAGACAAGTTGTGCATTCTTCTATTTTAGCTTTTCTTTCTTGATCAAGAGTTCATTATAACTCTATGTTAACACTGTCATAGAACTTTGGGAATCTTACATCATATTGGCATGCATTTTTTTCCCAACTCTACTCTGGTGATTTTTTAATCAGACACCTGCATCTCTTCTTGTGGCTTGTCTGTAAGAGGCTTTACTACTTCTACATATTTCATTTTCTTGTTTTCCACAACCACCTATGAGACTCTTTGGCTTAGACTTTCTCAATTGTTGGAAATCAAACACATCAGGAGAAATTGCTTGTTTCTTCCTCTTTGAAGCGATTGAACTTAACCATGGAGGAAGATCCAATGTACCTATATCTGAAATAGCAACTATGGTTTGTGTAAAAATAGATTCATTTTGTACCATAGTTGTCATTCTAGGAGAGGCCTCAGTTTGAATAGCAACAAGAGCTTGCTCAGATGGTAAATTATAACCAGCATCATTCATAAAATTTTCAAAATTTGTTGCAAATGTATCTATATCTAGAAGTGTCATTTCTAATATCATAGGATACATTAGATTAGCATCAAGTAAATTCTCCAAACTATCATGCAAGCTATCCATAGATGTGTTCAATGCTGATGTAGATGTAGTATTATGAGCAACTCTCGTAGGTGCAATAGGAGAAACAAACATTGTTGAAAAAGAATCAACATCACTATCAATTGGAGGCATAGGAGATAATATTGATGCTAGTGGATCATCAATGTGAGGATACTTGATACTCCAGATAGTAGGAGATTCAAGAACATCTCTTTCTTGTTGATCAATGATTTGGATCTATGTCTCCTTAATCTCCTTCCCTTTCAGTGTTGTTTTCTCCAAAGGTTTTTCCATAGCTCAGCTGACCTTTAACTTGATTCTAGTTCCTAAAGAAGAAGCTCCTTCTTTAGATTTGTCTCTAACCTCTTACTTCAATCCAACAGGTCCATTTGTATCATCCTCAGCCCCAATTATAATTTTTATGGCCTTAACACCTCTACTTTTAAGCCAAGTATTAGTATTTGCTAGGATTGATTGAAATCTATCAAAAATAGAACTAGGTTCCTTCTAAGACCATTGTATTGCAGGAATAGGAGCATCAACAACCCTTTGTTCTTCATACTTTGGATCTAGGATCTATTCATCATCAATTACTCCTTCTAGGACCAAGGATAGATTAAGATTAATAATTTTTTCTATTGTGAACCTGCAGTAATCCATCCTACGAATATCCTTCTTTGTTTGAAGGTCCATCCAAATTTCTTCTATGTGATGCACATGTGTAAAAGCTCTTTTTATTTTATCTTTCATTCTCTTGTAATCAAAATTCACTCTTGCCTTGAACTTCTTCAATTTGATTTCTTGAAGTTCAACTTCCATTGCTTTTGCTTTTGAAGAAGTTGTTAAGGAATATCTTTCGATCTGTAGTGGATTATGTGAAGAAATAGTAACCCCAGTTTTATGTTGTGTAGACTATCGTGCATGTATTTCCATTAAATTCATTGCTAGCTCCATCAAAATGATTTTATCTGTTGGAAATCTTGGAAGCATGTAGGGTTGATCTTCAAAACAGCCAACTCTCATGTAGGTGAAAGTGGGAAACTGAAGAAAAAGGAAACCCTATTCATTTACCTTTTTCCATGCAGCCTGGGATACCCTGTTCTTTTCTAAGGTCTTATCAAATAGACACATGAAATGACCAAAGAATGCATCCTAAACCCTTTTATAATGGATTTGACTTGGTCTCAAAGGCAGTTGATCATAATACTCCCATACTGCTACTAATGATCTATCACCTTTGGTAGAAAGGCCTAGAAACTGTCTTAATGATGCTGCTATGTAGACCAAATAAGAGTTCATATAGAATGTGAGTGTAATAGGGACTTGTGCAAGTTGTTCACATAAGCTATCACTGATCACTTCACCCCAAAAAATTGGATGTTGTGCTTTTCTTATGACCACTATGAATTTGCACATCCATTTTTCAAAAACATTGGAGCATTCCAATCCCATTATTCTACTTAGAAGTGTAATTATATCATTAATTTCTTCTTTGAAATAAAATATGTATAACTTGGGCCACCAAGATAGACAAGTTCATGGTTTTTGAAGCCATTTAGTATTGATATGCCTAATACAGTCACTTTTCTTTTATTCATAATGATCATAAGCACTCTTTTTTGAGATATCTAAATACAAAGGAGCATCAAGAACTCTGAAGAATTTATTAATGGTTTCTGGATCAAGTCTAATGACCACTACCATCATCATCTCTGATAGTTCTAGATTCTTTATCAAAGTGAGCTGCACATGCAAGGACAAATTCTGGCTCTAGGGAAGCAACAGGAAAAGTAGAAACCAAATGAATATGACTTCACAACAATAACTGCATATCATGTGAAGTCAACTTTTCAGCTCTCTTGAGAAATTTAGACATATCAACATGCCCAATCTTTGTATCTTTGATTTCTTCAATGTTCGAGACTACATGAGATGGAGAAATCTCATTTTGATATTTTTCATATTTGTATTTCATCTTTTTATTTGTTGGGGAAGCTGGTTCCTCTGTCATTGAACAAGAATCTGCAAAGTTGCGATGAAAACTCCATAGAGTTAAGACATCATCAACATCAACATGTGAAGACATGGTAAAGACTCAAACTCAGTTTGGTGTACTTGATGTATAAGGATAAAAATGAGGATTATAATCCATTTTGGATCTTGAAAGGCTGATTGCAAGTGAAAGCAACATATGCTTTCATGGAAAAAGGAAAACTTGGGTTACATTTTTGAAAACTGCAAGCCAAAAATTTTAACTTGTACTTGCAATCAAGTCCAAAAAGTCTGACTTTTAAGCATTTTTTAAGCATTTTGGGTTTTTGCATGTTGGCTACAAGTAAAGTGTGTAATCGGAATTTTTGGAACATATTGCAAGTAAATAGAGTGCAAGGTAGGAAAAATGAAAGGTAATTGCAAGTTACTATGTCAACTTGTAATTTTGGTCAAAATCTCGTGCTTGCAGTCAGATCATGAAAACCCGATTTGTATCTAAGATATCATTTTTTTCTTTTTGTAGAAAATGACAATGATGATGAAAAAATGGTAAGGGAAAATGTAGTGAGTGAATATGAAATGGAAGAATGATGGCGAATGAAAAAGTCAAATGGAATGAAAAATGATGGTGGATGGAATGAAAAATGAGTTTTCAATCCAAGATTTTTTCTAGCCTAGACGTTGGAAACAAAGGCAAGGCGCATGAAATGGAAGAATGATGGTGTATGAAAGAGAAAAATGTGTTTTTCAGCTAAAGCATTTTTTTAAAATGTGCAATCTCATCCTCCAAGAATAATGACCTAGGAACAAGAGATTTAAAGTAATAAAAAGACTAAAATAAAAAGAAACAAAAAGAACATACCTGAAATAAGAGTTCACAAGCCAAAAATGAAGAAGAAAAACCCTAGGTGCCTTGCAAACTCAGAAGAGAGGAAAACGACTTGATTATTTATAGCTAAGAGTCTAATGTTATTGCTTGAAGATTTATGAAATCTTCATAAAATGAGGAAGACAAGCGAATTCAAATACAAACTACCTTTTCGTTAATGGTGTTAGGTTTTTGAAAGCTCAAAGCAAGTAAAATAAAATGCCATTCTCAAAAAGAAGATTTCAAGTGATTTTATCTTAAATTGGGCTTTTTGGAATGCATTGCAAGTTCGCATTTAAGAGAAACTGGACTTTTGGAAGCTTATTGCAAATGTTTTAAAAGAAATCATATTTTAAAATACACTTTGCAAGTGATTTTAACATAAAATAGGAAATCAAGTTTTTTAAAGGTCAAAACAAGTGAACTTTTTTACTTAAGGCTGAAATTGGGCTTTTGGAAGTTCTTTACAAGTTCACTTTTCACTTAAAGAGAAAATTGGGCTTTTTGGAGCATTTTACAAGTAAGCTTTTTTTAAAAGTAACTTGTAATATGAGCAAAAAGTCCCTACACTTGTCAGTTAAGTAAAAATTTCCTACAACTTGCAATTTAGAACAAAAAGTTCCTATTATCCACTTGTAATGAGGTCAAAAAGTTCATATTACTCACTTGTAATAAGAAACCAGAACCCCTACTTGCAGTGATGCCTCAGAAACCTAAAATTGACCAAAAACATAAGAAAAATGACTCAAAAACTTATGAAAATGAAAATTCATGGATCAAAAAGGATGTTCAAGGGGACAATTGATCCAAAACTAAAAACTTCCAACTTTTGCACCTTGTAAAACGTGCCTCAAAGAAGAAAATTTTCAATTTTATTCAAAATTTTGATAGGTTATCCCAATTTTTGACAAGTCAAAAATTAGGGACAACAAATATCTAGAAAGATAGAAATGTCTGCATATTTTCTCACACTCAAATGGATAAAAGTGTTTCTTTGATTCTAAAGCTATTATTTGCTCTAATGTGCTCTTGCAGATTCAAGTTCAAGCAAGAAAAGTTGCACTTGAAGTGGCTCACCTTCAGGTGCTTCTGAATCATTGGGGCAATACCCTGTGTACTGTGGCTCAGGTGCTCGTATCGCCCACTTTCTCCCACAATCGATCACCCTCTCAGGGTCGACAGTGAAGTGGCTCTACTCGCCCCCGCTCTTAGTCTCCTCTTCGGCATGGTTCCCACCCTCCTCGGCGGTCTCGCTCTCCTCCACAGGCTAGCCAGGTGTGGCCCTCTAGAGGAGTGGTGAGAAGCAATGGTGGAAATTTCAGGTGGCCCTCTGATACTACTCCTAGTAGCAACTCTAGTTGGATGGATTTTGGTAAATGCTTTTTTGTGTTTGGCACTTGCAATCTCACCCCAGCGCGAGGAAGATAGAGAGAAGGAAAAAGAAGTTGATGATGGCTAGGGTCATTTTGACGTCACTCTAGACCCCACTAATGTATGGGGGGGAAAAGATGGATGACATAGACCCTCCTGGCTCTGTTGTCACTGCTCTAGCTGCTTAATGTCCTTTTTATTTTATATGTTTGTAATGTTTATGGATTTTTTCCCTAGGCCCAAGTGACTATGGTTTTTTGTTTTTTGGGCTCTGCCCATGTGACTCTCAAGGTGTGCCTTCTTACCACCCGCCCTTTTTTTTGTTAATATGTAACTTTATCTTTATTATTAATATAGATAGCTGCCTATTGATCAAAAATAAAGTTATATATTCAATTGTATTTGTACAATTCATATGATGCACACAATCAATGATGCAATCTTTAAAATGCAAATATTTCAGAAAATCGCAATATATATATATATAATACACAACTCTTAGTACTCACTCTTAAATATATTTTTATCAATTTTTTTTTAAAATACTAAATGTAATAAAAACATATGGGGAGGGGCACACTAAACACTATGTTATATTTTAGTGAGAAAAACAAGAACACTTTTATATGCATCCAAGATTTCACCCTCTTAACATTAACAATTTTTAAAAAATATATATATTTTAGAAACTATATTCAAAGTACTAGAATTCTTGTTCTTGCTACATCTTCAAATTTTGAATACATGCATTTCAAATTAATCATTCAAGGTCAATTTTAGCTTATTTCAAGAAAAAAATGGCCACTTTTGACTCCCTTTTTGTATCACATTTCCATGCACTTACCCTAGTATCAATTTTTCTCATATTCTATAATAATAAGTTAGTAAAATCATGAGTGTCATAAGAAAATGAGTCTATCAAAATATAGTGTAAAGATTAGGTGAAAAGGTGGTGCTCACACACTCACAACAAAAAAAATCCGAGGATATTGTTCCACTAGAGATATGGACTAGAAAAGGAAGTAGAGTATATTCCTCTCAAATGTAGAGCTTGTATGTTCCCAATTAGTTGTTGTTGAACATCCTAACTTATCCAAATGAAATAATATTTTATATTGCATGGTTTCTTTTGTTGTTCCACTTACTATTCCATCCAAATGGAAGCTAGATCATTTATTTTTAGGGTTGAAATAACTATATCAAAATTATTCATATAAATTACACTTTCATAAATGTTATTCTATTTTTTTAATGGTTTTTATTCAAATGTCGGTAGTTGTATCTATTAACAATTCCAATAAAATATGAAAAGGTTTATTCCCTTTTATTCTAGCCTACAATAGATTGACACTATGATTGCATTAAATATTAAAGTGAGACATGAATAAAGAATAAATAATGCTAAGGAATAAAATAAATTAACAAAATGTGTTGTACACTTATCTTATAATCTAAAAACAAACAATTCAACTTTTAGTGTAAATTTTGTTGTAGCACTCCTTATTTCAAATAAATATTATGACATTTGTCACAATCTACAATAAGAAACTTGTTAAGATAAAATTTTTATTTGTTTTTTCTAAAAATTTACACATCATAATCTATCACACAACAAAAAACAAAAATCTTGGATCCAAAATATTTGTTTCACTACTTTCCACTTAAAATTCAAAGTACTCATTTCTCAAAGTAATTCCATGACTAATCAACTTGCATTTTCATTAGAAATCCTGTCATTTTCAACATCTCCTCTTCATTTTTGTATTGTGATCAACCCCTGTTGTTGGTGTAAATGGATCTCCCTTTCCTCCTCTTGCATGTGGTGTAGATTTGTAGTCGGTTACAGATAGGGAGTTGGCATCCACAATTCCTCCAAGGGTGTGCACTAGCTTGGCTAGGGTTACATATATGCAGTGATCATATAATTCCTTGGTTGGGAAAGACTTAGGCATCATAAATCATTTGATTGGCTTTGTGATGGGATCTCCTGGCTCAACCAATTTAAAGAATGGGTGTGGCCCCTCCTTTAAGGATGTCATCACTAGTTCGATGCAGGAAAGGAAGCTCAAAACCACAGAATGGGATGCTTGCCCATTGAAGGGTGGCTTGGTCAAGGAATCATATGGGATCTCCTCAAACGATCCAAAATCCCCTCTCAGGACTTATCCCTCCTCCCCAATTTTGGTGTTTTTTGAGAATCTAAGAAAGGAAGTTATTGAAGGGGAATAGTATTTTGTTTCCGATGGTTTAATTGGGCAGTTCAATCATCTCTGGTCGAAACTACCATATCTGCAAGATTGGATCTCATCTGCATGGTAACCCATGTTGAAAGGTAATGTAGAAATCTATCCTTGTGCTCAAGGGTTTTTATTGTGGTGTTTGATTACAAGCAATATAGGGATTTTGTTTTGTGAGAGAGATGGTGTTGGGGACAAAGCCTGCTCCTTCTCAAACCTTGGTTCTCAAAATTTAATCTTGCTACTAAATCCTTCTCCATGAAACCAATATTGATCCATCTTCCAAACCTTTCATTACAGTTCTGGTTTGCGAACTATTTTTTAGGTAATTGGTGATTCACTTGGGTGGGCTGATGCCCTTCCTCATCATTACTCAATCAAAACCCCTTCAAAGGTGAATGTGGAAGAAACAATTTCCTCCAAACAACATGATGCTTCCCCAAAGGATGAGGCTAGGAAAGATAAAGAATCTCATACTAAGACGCACTCTATTGAAGCAAACTTGGTCCTAAAGTAGTCCCAGCAATTAGTTAAAGAAAGTTTAAAAGCAAAAAAAATTTATTCTCATATTATGACCTTAGAGCCTATTGCCATTTCTCCTACAAAATCTGCAAAGGGTGGCAAGTTTTCTCCATTGTGGAACGAAGATGGGATTTCATAGGTTACACTTAATGACTCCATTAAATCGCAAAATAATGAGAATGGGGTGAGTGGCAAGTATTGCAGAAAAAGAAAAAGAAAATTCTCAAGACTGAGCTAAGCTTGATCGTAATGGAATTGCAATCCTACACCAAATCTGGTGTTTAGACTACAATCTAAATGATGAATAATCTATTATCCTCAACAATTAAGCAGTGTACCTTTTCTGATGTAGGCATCAAATTCCTATAGGAAATCTGTAGGTTTGATGATACAATTTATTGCATGCTAACCATTGTTGGCCTTTTTGTAATTTTTCACTTTGATTAATAAAATTCTCTCTTACCGATAAAAAAAAAAAAAGTGATTCTATGACTAATAATGGATGGTTAAGAAATATGTTTACTATAAAATATATCTACCATTTTGAATACAACT
The DNA here is from genome assembly GCA_007258455.2 of Sequoia sempervirens. Taxonomy (NCBI): domain Eukaryota; kingdom Viridiplantae; phylum Streptophyta; class Pinopsida; order Cupressales; family Cupressaceae; genus Sequoia; species Sequoia sempervirens. The sequence continues at coordinate 7,926 of VDFB02060423.1, read as the reverse complement.
TTTTAAAAATTACAACTGAGAATTTAAAAACTATGAATGTATATCTACATCTATAGACAAACAAAATGAACTTAAAATTATTCTTTTCAAAATAATCTTCTAGACAAAAATAATAGTTAAAACATTGTGAACCTAACCATAACAATAATTTAAATTATTCATATTTTAAAAATAAAGATTGTGCAAAAAAAAATATATATATATATACCATCGTGGACAACTGACAAAAAAAATTCCTAAACAGTAGGGGATCTATTTTTCAGGAAAAGATTTCAATTAATAGTGTAGCATAATTTTTTTTGCTTCATGGGACCCTTTGCTCTATGAAAATAGGTCCTAAAGCCCCTCCATAAAACCGTATCTTCAAAAATGATATTACTTTTTAATCATTTTATGAACCATTCATGAGACCGAAAGTTCTTTTTAAAGTTCAAACAGTGTTTTTTTTTTAGTCTTGCTAATGTGAATCGAACTGATGTGGTTCAGGATATCAATGATACGACAGACATGTCTTTGACAATTTTAACAGGCATCGTGTCAAATGGATTTTGACAAACTTCCGAGCAATTGCAACTGCCAAAGCTCAAACCTAATTTCGATAACTTTTGGTAACATCAATCTGAAATTTTCTTTTGTATAGCCACTGCCAAAGCTCAAACCTAATTTCGTCACTACTCAATGCGCGTCTCTTGTAACGAACATTTTCTTTTGTATAGCTGTATTCAATCTCCATATGTGTGCAACTAAGATTTTCATTCAATGTATCTCGACGTTTCTAAGTGCAAGTTCTTAAATTACTGTTTGATAGATGACACATTGCTGACTGGTTACGTCACTGGCAGATGGTCCAAAAGAAGGGGTAACATCTATTTAGGGTTTACATTTGACTGTATTTATTAATTAATTGAAAATAAAAAATACGGTGTATTCTGATTTTCAATAAATTAATAAATACGGTCAAATGTACAATCTCATGACTGCATAGACAATTCGAAAAGAAAGTACAGTCCCCTAATATCTAATCGCAATTGACAAATGCAAACTGCTTCCTTAATAATTACTTTAGATAAATAGCATTTTTAACAAGGCAAACAAGAACACTTGGCCATTGCCAAGATTCAATTTATTTCTTTGTTTTCAGCTCTACCCTCTTGCAAATGTAAAAATTGAACTTTTTAAGAGTCAAATTGACAAGCATGTTCACTGCTTGAATTTTCAAAATTCTCCAATCTATCCCCATGCTTTAGCTTGCATTCAACTATTTGTTTCTAACCTGAACTAAAGATAAATTATATGAATCTTGAAGCTATAGGGGAGAGGGGCCCATAGTGGAGCACCCTAACTTCACGTTTCTCAAAATTCTATGTGAAAATTTCAAATCACTCTCAATTTTGTACAACAGTTTATTTGACAACTCACTTGCTTCTATATTTCGTTTTAGGGCCACATCATCAAATATGGTGCCACATTAACATTCTTTTCATTGAGGTATCCAAAAAGGCCCCAAAAAAAAGTGAGACCGGTAGTGGTGCACCGAGTCATGTTTTATTGGTGTGCTGATGTGGCATCGCATGATTTGTCAGTTTGTGTACTTTATGGATAAAAAGTGTTTTGCAATTGGCTATTAAGGTCTTCCACTATTGGGCCCACTAAGGACTACTTCTATCCCCACTATTGGACCTTGCTCCACTATGGGCCCCTCTCCCCTATATACTAGTGGTTTATTGCTTTCATATAGCATATTTATCGCCTTAGCTTGTTGTTGCTTTTCAAATGGGAGGTTCATGTTCCAAGTGCAGTGAATTTGTCATAGTTATTTAGTATGGTGTGGCACCATACAATTCAAATAAGTTAATATGATATTGTGTTGACAAATTTTATCTATTCAAATCATATATTGTATATAAATAAATAGTTAAAAATATATATTTGTGTTTTATGGTTTGAGCATTTTTTTAATTATATTATGTTTGTCATACTATAAATTGAACATTTCATCTCGTTTTTTAGAATGAATGGAATTGTCACATTTCTTAAAAGCATCCATTTTATCTTGTTGAGGATAGGTGCATTAATTGATTTACCAATGACATGATATTGTTGAATTACATATCTACATATTTGGACTAACCAAATACTAATGTTTTTGTGGTGAAATATGTGTGCATACAACATGGACTTAATATTATGTTGTGAGATTGACTTCTGATACCAAACCAACCTTACTCTTCTATCCTTAAATGTTGATTTAAAATTAGAGAATCAACTGATTGTATCCTTACATACTTGTGGTTGTTATGATGGTCATGTTTGGTTATTACAGATAGGAACATGATTGATAGAATTCACTCATTTTTCAAATATTCTACTAAGAGTTGTTTTTAATAGTAATTAAATCATTTGTCCCCAATAGTTAAGTGTCAATTATCATAGTCCCACTAATTGATTCTTCTAATATTGGGCTTCTTATCATGGCAAATGATAATAGTGTTAATGATAATAAACAATATAATAAAAATAAAAAATAACAAAAATATGATCATACAAAGATAAATAACAAAAAGAAAAGAAACCTACCAAATGATCATTTTACTAATAGGTAAAAAAAAATTGATGGGAATTAGTTATTCACAAAAGGGAGACATATTTGTGGCTTAGAAATGGAGCACCGTGGGAGAAGGCTACTTGCCTTGCCATTAAGGAAGCATAGTGTCCTTTCTTATTTTCCATTTTTTTGAATTCAAGGAAGGACAACAAGAATGGCACATAGAGAGGGGAAGAAATGATTTAAGGAGGCATTTGAAAAGGAAAATTGAAGTAGATTTAGAAGTGGTGCATCTAGGAAGTAACAAGAGAAGGAGAAAAAGTGTGTGAACTATACATCCAAGAGAGTTTGAAGATCCCAAAGAGTAGCAAGAAAGCTACTCAATCAAGTAACCCTTTCTTTTGTGACTTTTATTAAGTTAATATGCCTTGATTACTTTTATATTGCATTGTTAAAAGTAATGATCACATAGTATTGTCATTTTAATCTAGTTTGGGGACATGTAAGTAAACATTAACCATGAAAAACTACATGTACAAGTATTAGATGATTCTTCATCTAATTAAAAATAATAATAGCCCCTCTTTATTTTGTTTCCCTATTAATTTAAATATATTAAACATGTGTGGAAAATGTGGAAGCATAAACAAAGAATGTGAACTATTTGAAAAAAAATCCTCAAAAAGATATGACCTCAAGGAATGATATGGTAGCAAGTTATGTCAAGACAATCTTGTTTGAAAGGCCTTAGAAACTTTTAATTAAATGTAAACAACATTTGTCTTGACTGTTTGTCTTGACTGCATTCAAATAGAATTATGCACATGTTAGGTAGATAGGCACTTATGATAAAAGTTAAGTCTTAGGGACTTTTAGGCTAACAATATGTGCATTTTTTGTTATAGGAATTTAGCTTTGATCATGTTGTGGGAGTTTCATCCTATGATGATGTTACTAAGAGCTTAGATGACTAAGATTGATTAGGATTTTCTCAACAAAGTGGGATTATGGCATATCAAATTCATGCTAGATAGTCAAGTGCTTCGAACTATGATGAAAACCTTGGTGGAGAAATGGAATAGCAAGCACAACACATTCGTGTTGCCTACTAGTGAGATTACTATTACTATGTTTAAAGGATGTCTAGAGGATTTTGTGTATTTTGATTGATTGGAGAGAGTGGGAGAGGGTAGGGAAGATGGAAAAGGGTGGGAGAGGGTGAGAGAGGGTTGGAGAGAGTGGGAGAGGTCATAAGAGGGTGGTAGAGGGTTGGAGAGGGTGGGAGAGGGTCATCGAAATCATCATCAAAATCCGATCAAATCAAAATCATTAAATCAAATCCGCATCTCGATCAAAATCATCAGGATCGGCAAATCGAAGTCGACATCAAAATCAAAATCGGCATCAAAAATCAAAAATCGAATCAAAATCAAGCGATCAATCCGAAATCCAGCAAATCAGAAAAATCCGCAATCAAAAATCAGCGCATCATCAGGATCAGGATCAACATCAGAGCATCAAAATCAGATCAAAATCGAGGCATCAAATCATCAGGATCAACGAAATCAAGCGCGTCCATCCAGCATCAACGATCGCAGATCAAATTCCCCAAAATCAGATCCACTCCGAAATCGAAATCCGAGAGATCAGCATCCGATCAATCTCAAAACGCATCAAAAATCAATCAAAATCCGCAGGATCGCATCAAATCATCAAATCGAATCCGCTTGCAAGATCGAAAATCAAAGAAAAATCAATCAAATCAGAAAAATCCGCAAAATCGAATAAAATCAAATCATCCGGCAATCATCAAATCAAAGCAGATCGGCATCAACAGCAAATCAAATCAGCGGCAGAATCAAAATCCGCGAGGATCCAGCAATCAAGAATCAAATCAGAACATCAATCAAAATCGAGATCAGGATCCGGCAATCCGGCAATCAAATCAAATCGAGATCAAATCATTTTTTAATCAAAATCCAGATCCAGCCGAAATCCGCGCGTCATCAGGCTTTTGCAGAAATCGAACGCGATCGGCAAAATCAAAATCCGTCAAATCCGCGTCCGAAATCAAATCATCAGATCCGGCAGAGATCCGGCAAATCAAAAATCAGCAGATCAACAAAAAATCATCCGCATCAAACGAGAATCAAAATCATCGATCAGATCAGCGGCAAATCCGCGTCAGAGATCAACATCAAAATCCATGAGATCCAATTTCAAAAGAAATCATCCGCAATCAGTCGAGATCTTTGATCAGAAACAAATCAAAACATCGATCAAATCAAAATCATCAAATCAGAAATCAAATCATCAAAGCGAAATCAGACAAATCAAAGTCAACATCAAAAATCAACAAACAAAAATCAACAAATCGATCAGGCGATCAGGCAATCGCGCAAATCAAATCATCCGCAGAGATCAAATCAGCAAAAAAATGGCGCATCGCATCCATCCATCTTTTTGAGAAAATCACTTATCAAATCAAAGAATCCAGATCAATCAAAGATCCGGCAATCAAATCATCGAGATCGATCAAAATCAACACGTCAGATCGACGAAATCAGGCAGCATCGCGAAATCCGGCGCAGATCAATCGAAATCAAAAAGCAATCAGATCCGGAAATCGATAAATCAGATCCATCAAATCAGATCAAAATCAAATCAATGCAAATCAGCAAAATCGAAATCAGCATCAGAAATCATCGCTCAGCGCATCAAAATCAAATCAGGCGCAAATCAAAAAAATCAAAATCAGAAATCAGGAATCAATTTCGGCATCAAAAATCAAAATCGGATCAAATCACGAATCAAATCAAAAATCAATCAATAAAATCAGACAAATCAAGAGATCCATCAAAACAACAAAAAAAAACAAATCATCAAAATCAGGCATCGACGAAAATCATCAAAACATCAAACAAATCAAATCAGGATCGGCACGATCCGATCATCAATCAGCAAATCTTCAAAATTTTTGAGATCAGAAATCTTTTCAGATCGGCAAAAAATCAGGCGCATCGAAATCCAGCCAATCAAACGGATCCGTCATCAAATCTTCGGATCAGCGCATCCGCTTTTAGAGATCGGCAATCAATCGCGAAATCAGCGCAGGATCCAGAACATCAAATCGGCATCAAAATCATCGACTTTCAAAATCCGGCAAATCATCGTCAAAAGTCAAAAGATCGGCAAAATCAAAAATCACGCGAGATCAAATCAAAATCAAAATCGAAATCGGCAAATCAAAGCGATCAATCTCAATCAAAATCAAATCAAATCACGTCAGGAGATCCAGCAGATCGAAATCTCAAAGCTTGAAATCAAACACGATCCGGGAGATCAGCAGGTCACGCAGGAAGGAGCATCAAAGGTTGAGATCAGCAAAATCTCAAGAAATCCATCCTCTAGGATCAAAATCCGGCATCAAACCATCGGATCGGCGCAGCGAGAGAGATCAAACGAGATCCGGCAGAGGGTGGGGAGGGGTGTAGGATAAAGGTGTCGAAGAAGTCTCGAAATCAGGGAAAGGTCTCGGAGAGGAAAATAGAAGTTGAAAAATTCCATATGGCAAAAGATCGAAAAGTCGAAGAAGTTGGAGATCCGTCGGCGCGTCTCGAAAGATTAGAAAAGGAAAAGTATCTCTCTCTCTCCTTCCTCTCTTGATGTCTCTCTCTCCTTCTCTGGCTCTGTGGGATAAAGGTGGGAGAAGCGAAAGGGTGGGAGAGTCTCTCTCCTGGGGAGGGTTGGATATCTCCCTCTCTCTCACTCAATCCCTCTAGCTCTCTCCCTAGGGTTACAAAGTGTAGGATAAGGTGGGAGAGAGCAGGAGAGGATGGGAGAGGGTGGGAGAGTGTAGGATAAGGTGGGAGAGAGTGTGGGAGAGGATGGGAGAGGGTTGGAGAAGGTATCTCTCTCTCACTCCCTTCCTCTCTCTCTGAAGTATCTCTCTCTCACTCAATCCCTCTAGCTCTCTCCCTAGTACCCTTAGTCCTCTACCCTATAAATGTACCATCTAAAGCTTAAAAAAACCAAATTTACAATAACGCGAGCACATTATTAACTAGTATAGATATGTCCGTTTAGGATTAAATAACGCGAAATCATTATTTATTGCACTAAAAATGGTTAAAAGTCACAATATACCCGTGATGTCGGCCCACATTCTATAGATTCTCATAGTTCTGCGCGTGCTCTGACAAAAAATAGATTTTTGGTGATTGATTGAAGTGTGCATGCATGATTTTGAGATTCCACCACCTTTTGAATGTTCCTTCCATCACCTTTGTGTGAAATAACATAGTTTTCACATTGAGAGGCTTATAATATCAATTGAAGTCTGAATTATAGTGATAATTGATATAAAATTGAAATTTGGAGGGGAACAAGCTTTTGAAGAAGTCAAATTTTTGAGGAGTTTGAGGAAGGAAGAAGCAAAGGCTGCATAATTGGGTTGAACTCCTCAATTTGAAACTTTTCTTTTTAGGTATGTGAAATCTTTGTACATTTTATATCATTCTATTATGGCTTGCTTTCATTTTTGTTGTTTTTCTTAATCCATGTTGATCAAATTGTTTGTTTGTGATGTAATATGACAATCACTCATCAAATCAACTTACCCCTTCAAGGAAAAAAAAATCAAACACCTCTATTCCTTAGACCTGCAATCAAACATCATCCCAACCATTTAAGATATCTTTGCTCAAATCAACAAATCCATCATCCTATCTTCACTTAAACACCATTTGTAACAACAACAATCAACATTAGCTTAACACTGTCACCAGACCTTTAAGATACCAATTTCATCATGTTTTGATTGTAATATTCCAATATATCAGTATAGAAACACTCTGACTACTTTGCATTCAAGAAACCATTGCCATATATTGGAAACATATTCCCAAATCATCAAATCTTTCACAATCTACCTTCAAAACATTACCAAGCATAGACACAACTGTGGAATAAGAAATGAGACTACTCCCAAGCACTTAACAACATTCCTTTCCCTGTTTCTACATATTCTCATGCCTATTTTGATCCTTTTCAACATACTCTAAAAGTTTATACACTTATTTCACAAAACAGAGTATTGATTTGTGGGATTCACCCGAATTAGGGTATGGAGTCCTAAAGATTAAATACCGTATTGATGTTAAAGACTAAGGAATTTGTATTTATAGTGATAATTGTATTTAGATTTGTGACAAACTTGTTTGCATAGTGGTAATGGAATAGCATCACTACTTGGGTATAGGGACAGTTTATATTGTTTTGATTGAGTTATGCTTCCAAAGCTTTCAATTAGTTAATTTGACAACTCGTGAAAAGCAAAAATTGGGAATGATTGATGAAAACAAGCCAGTTGAAGAGGAACT
>VDFB02060422.1:0-19828 GCA_007258455.2 Sequoia sempervirens | reverse complement strand
CTACTCACATTGGCTCCTATAGGGGTTGCTGCATTTAATATACATGCATCAACTATATATTCAATGCTTCAAATTCTTGTCAAAGAAATGCACCCATTGCAAGGCCAATCATTAATAAAATTTTAGGAAGAGATGAAATACATAAGATATGTGTTGATTGATGAGATGAGCTTCATTGGACCAAAGTTGCTACTGAAGATAGATGCGAGACTACGTGAGGCCTTCCCGCATCGACAACATCTTTATTTCGGTGGTGTGTAAGTAATCCTAATAGGTGACCTCGCACAACTCCCACCTGTACTTGACAAGCCTATTTACACATCACACTCAAATGCAAAAACACTATGGGACCAGTTCACGACCGTTGTCACCTTAGACACAGTGTTTCGTCAACAGGGTGAGACTCCAGACCAAAGACAATTCCACCAACTATTGCAAAACATACACAATGCAAAAGCATCACAAGAGGATTGGGAACTTTTAAAAACACGCATAGATAAGCATCTCACCTCTAGCAAAAAAGAAATATTTGACAATTCAATGCACTTGTTTGCTACCAATGATTTAGTTAGACTTCACAATAGAAGAATGTTGAAATTGTTAAACCGTCCAATTGCAATAAGTGCTGCAACTACCACCAGGGCTGAAGCAGATAATGCAACTACTGATGAATAGCTTGAAAAGTAGGTATTACTTTGTAGAGGGCAGCGCATCATGCTGACAATCAACATATGGACACAAGCAGGCCTTGTAAATGGAGCTTTAGGTGAAGTTGTTGAGATAGTATACAGCCTTGGTTCCAAACCACCAGATGTTCCACTTTATGTTGTGGCAACGATCAATAATTATAGTGGGCAAGCATGGAATGCAAATGACCCCAAAAGTATACCAATAATACCTGTATCATTGGGTAGTCGTAGGAAAATTCCACTCACAATGGCATGGGCTATTACCATACACAAATCCCAAGGCCTAACGCTATCCAGCGCAACTATCGACATTGGAAAAATAGAACGACAAGGACTTACATTTACGGCTATATCTAAAGTGAAATCGTTGAACAAACTTCGTATTCAACCAATGTTCTCCTTTGAGAGATTCTCAAAAATGCATAACCACCCATACACAACTATGAGAAAAGAAGAGGAAGCCCGATTACAACAACTATCTCTAAAAAGTCAAGGTGCACAACTCTTTTCCCTTTCTCCCTCATGTTGCTCCTGCATATTCTTATATCAGCAATTTCTCTTTTAGAAAGTAAATATAGATGTATATTTAATAGTTTAATAATAAATTGAACATGGAGCAATCATTGTACATTTCAACAAATAATGTTCCCACCTAACCATTCCATTTCTTTTGCTTTGCAGGCCTTGAAACCGAATGGCATATATCATAGCTCCTCACCATCAAACACCAACAATTGTACAGTGTTTAGTCCAAAAAAAAGTTCTAATACAAAATTGTTCACTAGTATTTTTACTTCTCATAGCACACATTTTGTATATCATGAACTACCAACAAATGTACTTGGCCCAGTTGAGCTATAATGTTCTTACACTTCAACCATTTAAGATAATATATTGTTTTCTTCATCCACTTGGCATGTTCTACTCTACTTAAAAAAACCAAACTCCACTTTCCCCATGCATTCTCCCCCCCTCTCTGCCCTCCGATACACTACCATAGTATACCCTCCTATCGGCGTAACCCTTGCGCCTTGCTAAGGTGCAAGCGCTAGTTTAATCAACTTCTACTAAAAAGTCTCTAAGGTTTCTATTTATATCAGGCACAAATTAATAGGAGAAAGAACATACATGAGCCACCCAGTTTGGGTGTATTGGCATCTCCTGTACATGCACAAGTTATTTGTAAGCAACAGAAACAATAAACTCAATGCCCTAAGAAAAGTAAATAAAAACTCTATTCTATTTAGTATTATTTCTATATTTTTGCTTTCAATATAGATTTATTATAGCCACGAGAGACCAAAACATGTCTGTTAAATCCCTGGTTCCTGTTCAATCTTGTCCAACACTGTTGCTGACTTACCCAACCCGATCTATGTTTAGATAGGTATTCAAACACAGCTTGAACATCATTAAACCCTATTGTTAAGGGTTACCATATCTCTATTTATATGCACCAAAGAGAAATCCCAAAGCCCTACGGATTGAAAAATCTATTTACCAAAGCAAGATAACTTCAAGTAAAAGCAGCATCTTGTGAATAGATGGTGTGCATATCTTTACTTCTTGAACAGAAAAGTAGTGTAAAGAACTGAACTGAGGAGGAGAAGAACTAACATGAGGAGGAGGATATATAGAAAGTAAGGGAGAGAAGGCAAATACAGCTTCGTGAGAATTCCTTTCGAGCCATTGTTAGACGTTGCACCGAACAAGCTTTGTAGGTTGCGTAGCAGATCAACAAACACAAATTAACTGCTCAAACTGTGTAAGACAAGAGTAACGAGCGTAAATAAATAGAGAAGGGCCACCGACTAAAGGCCTGTAATTAATGAGTGGCCACCCTAGATTAAAGATATGCATATTCCTATGTTGCGCGTGAACTGGTCTAGCCACGCCGAACGCGTTTCCTTCCCAAGCATTCTATGGAGGGTTATTTATTTATTTAATTGATTTATTTTTTGGTCTCTTTAAAAATATTCACAATATGAACACTCTTAGTGTAATAAGGGTTTATATCTGGTCACGGAATGCCAAATGCATTTCTTTCCCAAACATCCTATGGAGGCTATAGTCCAATTGTTTTAACATAACTTTCTTATTCTTTTCTTCATTGACTTTTGTTTAGGTGGTTTTTCTTAAAATACTCACAACATGAACAATCTTAGGGTAATAAGGGTTTATATCTTGTAGTTAGGTTTAAAGGGTTCCTCTTCTTGTACTAATTATCCTTCATATCTGGATTATCAAGATTTTTTGGAATTGGTGTATTCAGATTTTTTTCTTTAAGACTGACAGTCCTATTTTGAAAATTTCAAGATTTTTTGGAATTGGTGTATTCGGATTTTTTTCTTTACGACTAGAGTCCTATTTTGAATTTTCAAGATTTTTTGGAATTGGTGTGCTCAAATGCTTTTTAAGACTGACAATCCTACTTTGTAATCAGTTGTTTTAACATTTTTTTTTTTCCTTCATATTAAAAAAACATTTAATGCAAGTTATGGTTCAATTGTATAAAATGTTATTAATTTTAACAATAAATAAAGATTATTTATTTTTAATACAAATAAGGTGTAAAAGTATTATTGATTATTTTGTCAAATTGAACTGTTCATAGTAAATGATAATTGTAGCCTTTCTATTGATAAATTAATTACAAATAAGGGACAAACAATAAATATAGAATTGATTTGTAAAATTTAAATACATTAAATATGATGTTTGGTTTTGAATTTGAATGGATGAATATATTTGTAATGAAATTAGTATACCTATTTTTAGCAAAATCTATTTAAAATATGTGCATAAATGTTCTTCTCCAAACTTCTATTTAACTTTTATATGACTAAATATAGAAGTTTGTATATCTATACACATAGGTTTATATATACTCTCTTGAATACATCTATAAAATAATGTAGATATAAATTTGGAGTTATTTTTATTTACTTATAGATTTTTTTCTTTTCTACTTAAGAATTATTCTATAGTTCTTTTATTTACTAAAGAGTGTTTCTCAAAAATTACTTTAGAAATATTTAAGTTTTATTTATTAATATTTACCCTAATCCATGATGTTGATCTTGTAACTTGTAAGAATAATTTCTAAGTATAAGTCCTTGCAACCCTTTTTTTCTTTATCACTAGGATCTAATAGTACATATGGCTTAGTGGAGTTTAAAAAATAACTTAGATAACTATCAGAATGTGATGGATAAATTCTTATTAGTTAATACCCTTGATAGAATGGATATCTATTTGATAAGTGATGTCAAGCATGTGATCAAAGTCTATTTGAAGAAGGTTTTTATTTAAACAAATCATCATTTTTTAATTTATAATTTAATAAAAAAAAATGATATTAGTTCACTAAACCATTCAAACAAGTGCATTTTTAAATGCATGTATGTTGTTGACTATAGTTGTCTACATTATTTTGTATTACCCTACATGTTAAACATGTGATTTTTTTTATTAAGGTTAAAAAGGTTTTGAAGAAACCTAAAGCCCTTTACAAGTAGGTTTTGAAGAGTCCTAAAACCTTATCATAACACAGGATGTTACCAAAAAGTATAACAAATCCAACTAGTAGCTTGACAAAAGTAGTCAAGAGAGAAAGACTAAGAAAAGAAAACTACACCAAAAAAGTTTTGAAGGGTCCCAAAAACCAATTTACAACCAAGTTTTATAGGGACCCAAAACCCTATTAGAAGAAAGAACATTTCGTAAGATAATCTTGGCCAAGTAGCAACAAGATCACAACATCTTTTCATTGCCTTAAGAAAGAAATATAGGATCCCATCACCATTCTCGACCTCCACCTCAATAGGAGGGAAGAGTATAGAACAAAAAAAGGGAAACAACTCCCTAGCATCAAAACCATCTCATCTGCTTAAAAATTCTCCACCTCAATAAGAGAATGCAACACCTCTATAGGAAGAGCAGACAAAGACTCCACATTCTCTCAATAGGATGGGTCTACACCTCAAATGGAAAATAATAATTGAGAAAGTAGGAAGAGAGAAAACACAACAGAGGAAGGAGTAGTAGAGGTTCCCTTTAACAACAAAATTAATTTGGTCAACATAAAAAACTTTAATCACCGCCTAGTCATCAACACCAGACAAGAAACAAAGGAAGCAAATTCCCCTTTAGATAGATTTAACTTTTGAATCCTCAAGTTATGAGATTCAACAATAAAAAAGAAAAATGGCGGATGTAAAGCTCCACTAACTCCAACACACCTCAGATGTTGCAGGAAGAAATACGAAGATAAGATGACATACTTCAAAAGGAAAATCCAAAACTAGAGAGAAAACTACACTAGATAGTTTACGAACCCCATAGCCAACAAAGCCCCCACAAACCTGAGGCCAATACATAAGTGGATAAGCTACAACCAAATAAAGAGAAGAGTTAACCATATCTCAAGCTTAAATAATAAAAAAACTCCCCTAGCTAAGCTAGGAAGCCACCAAAGAAAGCGACCATATATCTCAGAGACTCCACCACAACCACCTAGTTGCACCCAATAAGGCCTCTCAACCACTGCAGAAGGAAATAGAGAACCAAAACCATCTACCTCATCCTGTAAAATTTCCTCCTCCACTTTTGCAAGAATGAAAGAAACCAAAATAACACAGTCACTCCTCTGAAACAGTAAAGAATGACAATTATCAACCATAGGAATCAACAAGAAAGACTTAGTGATCAACCAATAAATGCCATTCAACCCATCAACAACTCCAAAACATAGCACCAAAGAGCTTGTAAAGCCAACAAAAAGGCTTCCATTGAAGGAATCCAACTCTGCCCACCACAAACATCTGACCATAGCAACAACACACAAAAAGGGACCTCCATCTACATTAGAATCTTCCTCAGACAACCTCTATAGAGGATTTCAAATTTCCCCCATCCTCTTCCCACTCTTTGTCTTCTAACTCTCCATCATAAATATTTTTAAGCTATCAAAATTTCTCTATACTTTTGGTTGGTCACTATTTAGGATTCCTCAAATTAGTTATTGATAATGGGAAAGTGAAGAAAAAGAGTAGAGTAAAAGAAACAAGGAAAAATGAGACACAATAAAATGGGGTGACAATAGGTGCAACTATACCAACCTTATTTTTATGATTCTTGCCATAGATTGTGTATGTCTCATCATTAAAGACCAATTTGTCATTCTTTTCACACAATCATCCAACACTTAGTGAAATCTTTAATAACATTGAAGTGTAATAAATTTCATCAATATTTTTCTTTCCCTCTCTAGTATTCACCTTTATAGCTACATTTGAATCAACTTCCAAGTATTTTTTTATCACCAAAATTTATCTTGGTCTTGAAACTTTTATCATATAAAATATCTCATTATTCGATAACCTATGATTAGAAAATTTTGAATCTAAATACCAATATATTTCACAAAAATTACTATAAATAAAAAGAGAAAAATAATAAGATATAAGATCTAAAACATAGAAAAATAGGGTAAGGTTCAAACACAGGTTTTTATACTAAATTTGCAATATTTCACAAAACTTACTATAAATAAAAAGAGAAAAATGGGGTGAATGAACCTACCTATTCTTCTCAATGATATTCCTCAAGTTAAAATATAGTTCCAACCCTTTAGTGAGTGAATTCTTTGAGGAATCTTGCAATTTCCTTTATTTGTGTATGTAGACTAAACAACTCTTTTGGGAGAGACACTAAAAAAGTAAATCAACTTAAATCTAAAATGACCAACTCTAATTACTTCAAACATAGATCTACTAGACACAATTTATTTCACACAAATTAGATGAGTGGAGGACACTTAAAACTAATCTCAAAAATAGTCGCAAAGTGTCATGTTCTTGCCCAAAGTGTCTTGACAAGAATGACTGAATATGGATTATGGGAGAAAGATTTAAAATACTAAATTTAATCATTTAAGATATGTAAAAAATGGTTTTGTAGATGAAACATAATACTAACATAAACAATAAAGCTTCTGGTAGATCCAGGAATGTAAAATGTTGTGTACCTCTCAAAAAACACTATTTTTAGAAGTTGTTTGAGGAATCATTTGACCTATGGAAAATGGGTCCATTGTAGGGATTTTCAAAATTGGTTTATGGGTCCTCTGCTCCTATGTCTATACTTCCATATTCTTTGGGTTTCATATTCAAACAATCAAAAATTAATTTAGGATCCGAGTTTTCATGGGATGAAAACAAAGGTGACAACAAATGCAACTTTGACAAATTCTTCAATTTTTCTCTTCAAAGAGTCTTCAAGATTTCTTCTACCTAAATCTACAATCACAAATCAAGAGGGGAAAAGGTTTTTTTTTTGGTGAATGTGTTTTTCCTTGGTCAAACCCTATTTTGGTAATCAAACCTTGAAATGAAATTAAACATGAAAGAGGGAATGAAGAATGAACAAATCTATGTTACCATTCAACAAACCCTTTCATAAACCTTGGAGTGTAGATCTGTAACTTGCATGAAATTGTTTCAATGGTGTGGATCTTGAATAAATCATGACTTGAAATAATTCTTTGAATGCTTGAATGGATCATGAAACCTGCATCATCCTATTAGCTACAATAGCATCCATGATGCAAGAAGACTTTGACATGACAATTGGATCTTGATTGTTGCAATAAATATTCAATTAATTTTCCTTTGAAAATGCTCTTGATCATCAAATTTACTATAGTAATGCTCACTTAAAAATTGCTAGGTGAAACATAGTGAAATAACCTTATATTTATAGATATGTAGCATTGATTTCCCAAAATTCAAATATCACAAGCTGATTTTGAAATATACATTTGAATATGTTAAACTACTACCAAAAACATAATTTGAATTTAGGTCCTACATCTAATGGAGGACCTATTCACCCATGGGTGAATGGATCCTCGGTCCCTAAACCTAGGACACACATTGCTCAAGCTAAAGTGTTATGTTAAGCCATTAATGAATGTTGGGTTTCCTCTTCGGAAAATGTAATAAAATGGGATTGGTAAATGAATTAAATGGCTTATTAAGGCATAATTAAGCTCTATTAATTAAAGGAGACTTAAATAAGTGTGAAATTGTAAATAAATACATTTTGCAATACACAAAGAAAGCACAATTAAGTACATTTTAATTAAGGGGGTCCAAATAAGAGTGAAATTTTACAACACTAAATTAAGGCATTATTAAGTTCATTTTAATTAGGAAGGCACAAACAAGTGAGAAAATATATATAGGGATACATTTTTCTATACTACATTTAGCCCCCACTTTAGTGAGAGGAGGAGTACAAGTGCAAACTCACACTAAAGTAGACAAATATATGTAAAGAGGGGTCTAAGTGCACCAATGCTTATGGGATAGGATGAAAAAGATCAAGGAGGTTGTCCAAGACCCTAGGACCAAGATCCTACGTCAAACATGTCTAAGAGAGGGCTTGGAGGAGAAGTTTTGGGCTAAGGCTATATCTACTGCATGTTACCTAATTAATCGTTCTCCAAATTCTGCTCTTGTTGAGAAAACACCTTTGGAAGCATGGTCTGGTAAGAAGCCCTCTCTTAGACATGTTTGTGTTTTTGGCTGTGAGGCATATGCTCATGTGCCGGATGTGAAAAGATCTAAACTGGAGAACAAGGCTGTTAAATGTATTTTTATTGGCTATAGTGTTGTCATAAAAGGATACAAGCTTTGGAATCCTGATATAGAGAAGGTTGTATACAACAAAAGTGTAAGCTTTCGTGAGCTGAAACCTTCCACTTTGGTTCTGCAGTGAGAGACAAAGTAAGAAAACAATAAGGATGTAGCATTAATTGCTCCTACACCAGAGAAAGAGGAATTGAAAATTCAAAATGTACCTAAAACTGAGGAGAGCTCAAGTAGTTCTAATAGTTCTAAAGAAGAAGAAGAACCTTAGCCTCAGCCTCAGCAAGTGAGGAGGTCAACCCGTGGAAGAAAACAACCAGATAGGTATGGGTTCTCTTTGATTGATTATACTTGTGCCTATTCTTTAATTTTTAGCACTGATGAGCCTAGGACTATAAAGGAGGCATTTAAAATGTCTAATTCAGACTCTTGGTTGGAAGCTATGAATGAAGAGATGGCATCACTAGAAAAGAATGAAACCTAGAGTTGGGTGCCCTTGCCTAAAGGTAGAAAGGTTGTTGGCTGCAAATGGGTATTTAAGAAGAAAATTGGTCTGGATGGCAGTGTAGAAAAGTACAAGGCGAGACTGGTTGCAAAGGGTTATTTGCAGGTAGAGGGAATCGATTATGGAGAAATATTTTCTCCTGTAGCAAAGCTGACATCCATCAAATTTCTTTTGTCACTTGCAACAGCGTATGACTTAGAGGTTGAACAGATGGATGTGAAGACAACATTTCTTCATGGTGATCTTGAAGAAGAAATCTATATGTCCCAGCCTGAGCACTTTGTTGAGAAAGGAAAAGAAAAATTGGTATGCAAATTAAAGAAGTCTTTGTATGGGTTAAAGCAGTCACCTAGAATGTGGTACCAGAAATTTGATACTTTTGTATTGTCTTTGGGATTTGTGAGATCAAAATCTAATCACTACGTATATTATAAAGCTGAAAGTGATCGAGTACTTGTTATTGCTCTCTATGTTGATGATATGTTGTTCATAGGAAATAGTAAGCTAATGATTTATGATCTTAAGTCTCAGTTGTTTGCTAAGTTCGAAATGAAGGATCTTGGTGCAGCAAGGTATATTCTAGGGATGGAGATAACCAGGGACAGGAAGAATAGAAAACTATGGTTTAGTCAGAGTAAGTATATTAGGACTGTTCTTGAGAGATTTTGTATGAATGATTGCAAACAGCTAGTGGTTCCAGTCTTGTAGGGAATGAAGCTATCTGTTGAGGACTGTCCAAAATCTCCTACTGAGAGGAGGACATGACCAATGTACCCTATGCTAGTGTGGTTGGTAGTCTCATGTATGCAATGGTCTGTACAAGGCTAGACATTACCCAAGTAGTGGGAGTTCTTAGTCTATTTATGGCTAATCCAGGAAGAACGCATTGGGATGCTGTGAAGAGAGTGTTTAGATATTTGAAGGGAACTTCAGATTTTGATTTGTGTTACCATGGGGACTTGGTTGAATCACAGAGGACTCTCAGCATTCGTGGATATGTAGATTCTGATTGGGTAGGGGACATTGACAGCAGGAGGTCCACCAGTGGATATATTTTCATGTTGAATGGTGGTGCAGTGAGTTGGATGAGTAAGCGGCAGGTTGTAATCGCTTTTTCCACTACGGAGGCTAAATACATGGAAGCTACTCATGCTTGTAAAAAAATAGTTTGGTTGAAACATTTGTGTTCTAACATTGGTTTTGATGTAGGGGAAATAACTAATTTATGTTACAGTCAGAGTGCAATGTGTCTAGCAAAGAATCCAACTTTCCATGCCAGGACAAACATATTGATGTACATTACCACTTTGTACAAGATATGGTGGAGGATGGAAAGGTCAGTTTGGAGAAGGTTGATACTCTGGAGAATGTTGTAGATTCATTGATGAAGCCACTGAGCACAGACAAGTTCAGGTGGTGTGCCAATTCAATGGGCCTTAGTTCCCTTGATTTTTAGTAATTTATGTTGTGCTCTGGAGGTGCCTATGTGATCTTCTTCAAGTGGGAGATTTTTGGAAAAATATGTGCCTCAATCATCACAGGCTAAAACATCTGTTGGAGCCAAGTCAGTGTGACAGTTCTTATGTCTGACCGGCTAGTAGTTTGGAACATCATGTTTTGTATAGGTCACTATGACCTATTAATTGTCTCGCCGAAGGATCATGTCACTATGACAGGTTGCTTTTGGTGTGACCTCTTAGCGCCTATGAAGATCTTTGGCTGATAGGCCATTCAATCATATATCAGGAAGACCTCTGGCCAAAGGATTTGTTCAGTAAGATTTCTTAGCGAATAGTTAAAGTCTTGCCGACAAGAATGCATTTGGGTTCATTGGAGTAACAACGATAGTTTCGATAAGAAGTCCCAGTGACTTTGGTGAGTCTCGCCGATGATGAGAGGTCTTCAGTGTAACATATATGTGTTCGATAAGAACTCTTGGCGAAGGTGTTAAGTCTCACTGACTAATGGATGTTTCGATGTAACGTAAGGAGACTCGGTGGAAGGACTTTGCAAGTGGTATGTCTTGCCAACTATTCTTTGGAGCTCGGTATAACATACGACTTCGGTATAACCTATGGTGACTCGGTATGATGTCTCGGCGAAAGCTGATTGTTTGGCCGATGAGAACACTCACATCTATGTGACTTGTGGAGCTTTGGTATGACGTCTCAGTGAAAGTGATATGTCTTGGCGACATGGCAAAAGATGAGCGATAGTCTCCTGAGCTCGGTGTAACAAAAGAAGGCTCGTTGGGATGTCTTGGTGAGAGCAATAGTCTTGCTGAAAGGCAAACTGAAGCCGATACAAGTTGTAAGCTCTATGTAACATCCTAGTGATAACGATAACTCTTGGCGACATCGATATGAAGCTTTTGGGCATCGGGGAGACACTGGTAGTGTCTCACCAAGATTCCAACAAAGCTTGAATCTCTTTTGACCGTTTGACCATCCTATGTGGAGTCTCATGGACCAATAGGAGAAGTCGAATCTGAATAGTTGAAAGATTGTTCGTTGTGACAGTTCTGTGAGGAAGCTCGACGGACATGGAATGACATGGATATACTGTGTGATTGCAGATTATGATCGGTTGGTTGGATCGACAGATTGCTGGGTGGTTGTATGATCAGTAAATGTAATCTAATCTGTAATAACTGTAATTTGAAGGTTCCTGTACAAGATTGTTCATGGTGAATGTTGTTGTAAACAGACACTAGAAAGATAAGTCTGACATTTGTATGTAATCTCCATTACTGTAATAGAAAGTGATTTCTCTTGGTGTGGTGGGTTTTTCTCCCGTAAGGGTTTTCCCATGTATATCTGGTGTTCATGTGTGATTATCAAATACTCTGTTTCTGTTATTTACTTCATAGAGCATCTTAGTTGAACTGTAATTGAAAAATTAAAAGTATATCTAAATTCTTCTCTGAGGTATTGACATTAGGAGAATTGTTTCCGCATCTGATTTTCCTTACAATTCTCTCTCCATAGAATTTCAAAGAGATGGATTGTGATATATAGAGGTAGAGAGGGATATATATAAATAGATGGAGGGAGAGATTGAGTAAATAAGAAAGAGATAGAGATAATGTGATATAAATAGAGAGGGAGAGGGAGATATGGGAAGATAGATCTATAGAGGGGGAAAGAGAGAGCTAAAGGAGGTGATAGAGATAATTAATAAAGAGGGAGAGAGATAGAGAGGGGGAAATATAGAGATAGATATAGAGATAGGAATGGAGAAACAATGACTGTGTATGTGTGAGTGAGTGAAAGATATATAGAGATAGAGATAGGGAAGGAGAAATGAGTGTGTGTGTTTGAGTGAGAGATATTTAGATAGATATAGAGAGGAAGAGATAAATATAAATAGATAGAGAGGGAGGGAGAGTGAGAAAAATAAAGAGAGAATAGACAATTTTAGAGATATAGAAAGAGAGTGATAGGGATAGAGATATATATATTATTATTATTTATTTTAGTTTCAATTGTAATCTTAGTAAGTTTTGATTGGAAATAAAGATTTGTAATATTTTGGATTTATTTAAACTAAAAAAACTAATTTAATTGAATACTAATGTTTTTTTATTAAGAAAGTAGGGTCAAAGGGCCCTAACCCTATACAACAAGAAGAAAAATGTCTCACATCCAATATAACAACCAAAAATTTGAGATAGAATAGGCTCCAAGCCAACAAAACAAGCCTAAAGGCCACCCACAAAGCTAAAAATACTAGCAACCCAACCACAACAAGCTGTAATCTAGTAGCCAACAACAACAGCCATCCCAAGGGTGGACAAGACTATCCAACCATCAACCCATTACATGAAAGTTTCAAAGGGATTTTAAACCCACAATGGGACCTAAAATCCAATGCAACCACAAGTAAAATAGGCCTCGTGGCAAGTTAAATAGATCAATAGGCCACCCACAAAGCTGTAACGCAACAATCTTCAACAACAACCACCCTAAGGGTGGAAAAGATAACTCATACTCCTATACATGCAATATTAATGGGACTCAAAACCCCATCCACCAAAAGATTAACATTTATAGTAGAGTCAATGCCATCAACATTTCTTAAGACATCCATCTTACAACAAACCTATCGCATAGATAAATAAATTTTAGAGCCAAAAACAACAACAATACTAATAGGGCATAGAACATCCATCAACCAACTTACCTTTCCACCTCTGTAGGATAAGTCATTAAGATTGCCTTGGCCACAACAACAAAAACTCTCTAGCATATCCGAACTCCACCTCTATAGGAGTGGCCTTCGTCTCAATGGGATCTGCAAGGGAGAAAACCTACTAAAAAATCATGAGCAACCCATTGCACTCTTAGAACCTATCTCCACCTCAATAGGAGACAAAAACTATAGAGCAAGGAAGATCACAAAATTTCAAGTCGAGAGAGAAAACTTGGCAACCATGGCCAATAGAAGCACTTGGAATATCATAAAGAACCTTGGATGGAGCTTAGTTAAGAATGAAATGTAAGAGTCTTAGGATTCCACAACACCCTTGAATAACAACAACACACCATGATCCACCAAACACAAAATATGTGAAGATAGGGAAACTGTAACATCCTTAGAGATCAATAGTAAACAAGCCACAAAAGGAGTAAGAAGACCATCCGAATTCAACTTATCCAAAACAAACACTTCAAGCACACCAAGATTTATTATGCCATAGCAAGAAGAAAGCCACTTCAAAATAGGGCAGGGCCAATTCCACCACCAAAGGAACATGCTCAAGAAACCCCTATCAACACAAATACTATGAAAGTAATCACACTCGAGACCAAATCAATAAGAACACACCACTAGGAAACCCTGAGCACCAAATGGAATTAACCTTAGCTCAAACAAAGAAGCAAAAAACCACATACATCAACAAACCACTACTTTACTAATGTCCCTAACACAAATTTGGAAAATATGAAAGTTGGGTTGCAAATTTAAATAGAGGCTCAACCAGCCAATGTTGGAAAAGAGTAAAGCAAAATCAAACACAAAAGAAGTGAACCCAATAGCCAAATACACATTAAACCCTAGCCTCATATAAAGGACACAAAAAGGGGAGATGAGTAGTAAAACAACTAAATCCATCATGAAACCAAGACTGAGGAGCACAAATGGTCTAAAAATCAACCAACCACTAGAAAAAACCTCATAGAATAGAGCTCTAACCATAAAGAGGCCAAGAGCACCACAAGCACATGAGGGCCTATGAGAAAAGCCAACAATCTATAACCAAAAAGTGAGGACAAGAACATGGGAGATGAGAAAGACTGAGATACACAAACAGTCCAACAAACATGCATCCACTAGAAAAAGTAGAAAAGATAGACTATCAAACAAACAACTTATGCAAGAAGCTAGAGCCAAGCCAAGGACAAGCAAAAAATTATATGTAGGAAAAAGAAGGAAATAAGCTCAACGTGAAAGCCAAAACTTTGATGTAAAATTCCAGAAGGGATTTACAAAACATAGAGAACCCAAACCCACAACAGAATTGAAGACCGCTAGGGATACAAAGCAAACGACAAGCAGGAACAAATAATGGAAGGAACAAAGAAGCACCATGGGTACAAAGAGACTCTGCAACCTTCAAGTGAGACAAAGCAGGAGCACCCTCCAAGAGTAATATACACAAAATAGTAGAGAAACTCCTGAGACAAGAAAGATTAAATAAACTTCCCAAGAAACCCAAAATTTTCCCCAACTTGGAGTAGCCATACCCAATCAGGGGGGCAAAGACTAGCAAAGAGAAACATGACCCAACAACAACCAAAACAACCCTAACAAGGTCAAGGAGAAGCCACAAGCGCCTTTTCTCAAAACCTAGCAAGAGGAAACACAAATAAAACCCAACAGAAACCTAGGAAAACCCATCCTCATCCTGTGAATCCCCACCACAATCACCTCCCCTTCAAAAAAAATCAAAATGGAATTGAATATTAATGTTATTACATTCTTCATAATATACATTAATATAGTTATTTAATTAAAAAGTACTTTAGGATTAAAAAAAATGGCAAATTAATATTAAATTAGTTGTACTAATATTAATTTAAATATATATTATAGATTTAATTACCAGTTTGAATATTACAAAAAACCCAAATTTAAAGATTAAACTTTCTTCACCATATAGATAAAAATAATTTAATTGATAAAAATTAATTACCATAGGATTAACAAAAGCCCCAAATGAATATTAAATTAATTGTATTAATATTAATTTAAATATATTAAATTTAATTGCTAGTTTGAATATTAAAAAATTCCCAAACTTAAAGATTTAACTTTCTTCAGCCACAAGAAAAAACTAATTTAATTGATTACTATTATTATTATATTCTTCATAACATATCATAATTTAAAAAATTAAAACTCCTCCATTTGTAGATGCTAAAGTCGAGTGAAACATTCCTTTTGTAAAGGTTGCTTGCCCCCTTTCATACTATTTCAACACACCCAAAATTTTCATTGTTATGGTAATAAGCCTTCCATGTTGTTTCCCATTGCCCTGTATTGTCTATGAAAGGAGACGATGTGTATTATGAACACACCAAAAAGAAAATAAAATACTAATACATAACTTCACTAATTAAATAAATGAATGCATTATAGTAATAGAAAATAACAGTTGTTAAAAAAATTCAAATAGTTTTTTTAAAGACTGAAGGTTGATCTGGTATTTGTCCCCCTAAAAACTGTAGTGTGTTGGTAAACTTTTTTCAGGTGACCAATGGTACTAGAAAGAAAGAAAAATATAGTGGAATCACATACTACCATATGAACTCAGAAGCTGGCTGCAATGAGTGAAAATAAGAAATTATAAAAAAAAAACATATATACGCATTACCTGAAACTGAATCAACAAACTCTCCATTGATGAAGAGTTTTGTGTATTTCAATTACTAGTAGATTATCTCTCATAATCCCCAATACCCATATTAACATGAAGCACAAAACTGGCCATACATGAATGAATGAGCCAACAAACATTACATACACCATAATTTTTAGACACAAAGAAAGCTGTAATATTCTTGGATGGATTAGCCCATTTCAAGCCATTGCCATCCTTTAATACCCACTTGCAGGTTATGATTCCTGGCCTGGTTTACAGATGGGATGCTCATATTTCAAAAATACCCACAAGCTCCTTTGGGTTATTGCAATTGGCATACTTGAATTTACAGTTTATTTTGCTTTATCTCAATCCTTGCAGTGCACACATCCGCCAGAAGTTGAGGAGTTTGTGCAGCTCACAGACAGATTTTGGGCTTATGACACCCACTCAAATAAGTGGATGCAGTTGGAATTTCCCTTTGATTTATTGATCTGTAACAATGGCAACTGCTCCAAAATTGGAACCATTTAAAGACCTCAATCAGGATAACAAAAACAGCAGCCACCCACATGACTATAATCCAAATTCTAGGGAAGAGCAACAATTTGATGTAGGCTCAGATGATGGGGCTAATTTATTGGTTGAAGAGGAATTGGGTCATCCTCTTGTTGTTAGGAAGAGGTTGTCCCTAACAGTAATGTCAGAGACCTCAGTCTGGATTACAGTTGAAAGTGGATCGATTTATGAAAGGTTTTGGAATGGGATGAACTGGGTGATTGCTCCTTATGAACTATAACCCTCTGCAGGATATGCTATTTCGGTTTTTGCAGTCAATCACACATTTGTTGCCTTGTCTGAACCTGGAAATTTGTACCAGGTGAATAATAAGATGATATTTAGATGGGGCCGGGGCTCTTTCTCCGTGACTTTAATTCATTCAATCTTATATAGTACATAAAAGCTGTTGGCGTGGGTTAAGCAATCAAGTTAACAGATTTTCACCTAGGTGCAGAGAAATAATATTTTTCCTTTTCTGAAATACATTCATTGTATCTTAGGTAAACGTTTTGTTGATTTAATGTCCTCCTTCCAATTTGCTGCACAGAATAATATTTTTTAGACAAACAAAAGCAGAGAAATGGTACTAATAAGAAACAATACCGAAAAGTTGTCTGCCACTGGATGTAAACATTAACAGTATAGAGTGCACTCCCATATTCAGTCAATTCTTGTGCCAGCATATTGGACTGCCTATTTGAACATTTGATTTTATTTCTAATGATTTACAGGAATTGAGTGTTGCAAGAAATTGGCATATTTGGAATCAGTACAAATTTGGTGACTTATTTGACAACGATTTTACATCAGGTGAATGCAACTGCAGCTAAAAATGCAATTAGATTCTTGAACTCGAGACAAGAATTTTGCAGCCGTTCAACGAATACATGGTTTGCAAAATGCATCTGGACGTTTACAAGTGACAGGACGGTGTAGCTGTAGATGCGTGGCCATGCGGAAACGGTGAGAGGAGGGACCCACGATATGCCAGTGAAAAGACGTGATAAATCAAAAAATGTGAACAGATAAAAGCAAAAGGACGAACGGCCAGATGGGTTTTCATGGTCGTCCATCTCTTATCCAGTACTGCAGGCGGTTGATGTTAAAGATACGCTGAACAGACTTCATAGAGGGAACGCCTTCGGCGTAAAAACCAAGCCACCACTCACGCTGCGTTGGACACTCTTCGCTATAAATTGCAATCATATTTAACCGTTAAAATGCAATTTGCAACCGCCCTTGAAAGATAACCATTTCTTCACTTTTGCTCACCAAACGGTAACACTAATCTCGAACTGTAGTCAAATTCTTCTCAAATCTAAAATAACAACAAATTCCCAGCAAATATATTGAAGGCAGGAGAGAATACGGTAACAATAAAACTTACCTCTCACGCTTTCTACTTGCGAATGCGAGGGCAATTAAAACCCGTTTTAAATCACTTTTTTAATACATAAATTATTAAAAATGGCATTGTTCGCTACAGGAGGAATTGAAGGATAAACAGAAGTTTCATTCTATTTTTGTGATTGTTCTTTCTTGCATTTGTCTCTAGTATTTAGATTTCTGAAAAAAACTAAGCTTCCGTTTCGTCATATGGCTGTAGCGAAGGGAACTACATCAATATTGAAGACAAGCAGGGAATGGAGGCGTACAAACTGGAAGCCAACCTTAGAGTAAAAGAATATATTAGAATGCATGTGTGGCAGGAAATTATTTCAACTATATGACTTCAGTATTTGCATTTAGTTTTGGTTTGGAAATGCAAATAGTGAAGCCCACATAGCTCAGATAGTTTTCTAGTTCCACTAAGCTACATGCATTCTAATATATGATTTTCCCTAAGGTTGACCTCCATTTTGTAATCCTCATTCTCTCATTATGTTCAATATTGAAGTAGCTCCATTTGGAAAACATCAAAATAGATCCCTTCACCTTCCGCTCTCCTCTACACTCAATGGAAGAATTAACCTGGGCAATAAAAAGAGAAAATTAAAGACTATTACTGTAATGCCAAAAAAGGCTAAAAAGTCGTAATAGAAAGAGTTATTTACTCAAACAACATTTTAAGTGAAGCTCATTTTACCATCCAAAGCAGAAGTCTGAAGCTCTCTTTAGAGAAAAACTAATTCATTACTTGAGATTAGAAGTCCGAAATTCCCTGTAGAGAAAACCTAATCCATCACAGTAAAATAAGACAATGATCATGAAAGAATAGCAGTTTTTACGCCTTGACAAAGGCTAATCTTTCAACTACAAATAATTTCTTGTTCTCCTCTTCTAAAAGCCTAGTACAGCGGATGAGTTTTGTTTCCTGGTCTATAACAAACCTCCTCTGTCAATGCAGAGAATAATTTCAAAGATTCTCTTCTTCTTCCTCCTATAGATAAGTTTTATAATGCAATGATTTTCTTATCAAATAAGAAAAATTATTAAAGAAATTCTATAAGTTAACTCCACAAAAATCCCAATCTGATGATGCAAACGACCCACAATGCAGAAATATGTTTCGCCGCTTACATTTAGATAGCCATGTGTCGATTATTTGAAGATAATTGATGCTGACTTGGCGGATCCCTATTTAGAAGAAGTTTGATTTGAAGAAGATCTTTATTATTTTCCTGCGTGGCTATTCTTAGCTGCTTGTTTTGTTTTTAAAGTAGTTTATTCTTTTAAAGTTGTTTTTTTCTTCTTTATTCAAATAAAGCATGCAACGCATGCTTTGCTTAGGAAAAAACTCAGCAATTTTCTGTTTTTATATGCTTTTCTTTGTGGGCAGCGGACTGTCTTAGATGCTACATCTTATCTTTTTATAAGCATTATCCTGTATTCTTTGTGCGTTGCAATAACAGAACAGTTCTGTTTTCAAAACAGAACACATAATTATATTTCTGATAAAAATAGAGCACTCTATTATTTTAATGAATTCTTGGTATGGTTAATATAGTTTAATGTTAATTGATATTCAATTGCAGCTGTATGTAATTGTCTGGTTTCATTTGTTTTCTATTTGAGTTTATCAGCTGGCTGTGGGAAACAGGGGATTCTTTTTTGAATCTACATTTGGTATCAGAGCAGGTATTTTGTTTTGGGTTTAAGATCTAGTTGTTCGAATTTCGCCAAAGATTATCATGTCGAATTCTAACAGCTTGCCCATTCCAGAATTTGATGGAAATGAGTATGATTATTGGTGTATAAAAATGATGACTTTTTTAATAGGAAAAGACTTGTGGGAGATTGTTGAATCAGGTTACCAGGAGCCAGCTGATTGGAATGCCCTCCCAGTCAATGAAAGAACAGCAAGGAAAGAAGCTAAGATGAAGAATTTTCAAGCATTGTTTCATATTCAAATAGCTCTAGACAAGAGTTTATTTCCAAGAATTGCAGGTGCAAAGACAGCTGAGGATGCCTGGAAGACTCTAAAAGAAGCTTACCAAGGCAGTGATCAGGTCCAAGTTGTTAAGTTACAGACATTGAAAAGAGAATTTGAGAATTTAAAAATGCAAGAAGGAGAAAGTGTGAGTGAGTATTGTGTCAGAGTAAAAGATGTGGTCAA